>PVLC010033493.1:0-17238 GCA_004027655.1 Graphiurus murinus | reverse complement strand
TTGTGTTTACAGATATCCGATCTTTTAATCTAGGATAATTAAGACAGTGAGGCATGAGCAAAACAAAATCGGTGTCACACTTGTAATCCCAGCATTTGGGAGGCTGAGATCAGAGGATCCAGGTTCGAGGCCAGCCTCAACTACCTAGTGAGGTACTCCGCAATTTAGTGAGACCCTGTTTCTAAATAAAGAATAAAAAATAGGGCTGGGGGTGTAGGTCAGAGGTAGAATACCCCTGGGTTCAATCCCCAGTACCGAAAAAAAAAGAAGAAAAGAAAAAACAAATAGTAAAACAGAATAAAGAACAAAGCAGACCCACACATATACTTTTTTTATTTTTTTATTTTTTGCAGTACTGGGGATTGGACTCAGGGGCATTCTACCTCCGAGCTATACCCCCAGCTCTATTTTTTATTCTTTATTTTGAAACGGTCTCACTAAGTTGCCGAGGGCCTCACTGAGTAGCGAAGGCTGGCAGCAAACCCATGATCCTCCTGTCTCAGCCTCCCAAATGCTGGGATTACAAGCGTGCACCACCACGCCCAGCTACATATAGATACTTGACTGTAGGGCAGGGAGGAAAGAGCGATCTTTGCACCAAACGGAACTGAGTCAATTTGTTACCCACAAGAAAAAAAAAAAAAGGCTTACATCCACAAGTGCTCTGGTTTTCACAAAAAGAATAGTTCTTGTCTCTGGATTTAAGTGGTACTCCTCTCGTAAGATGAGGTAGAGGTCTCTCAGTTTAGGGTTCTCATTGCTGGGATCCATGGAAACACTTTCTAACTTCTCCAGCTTTTCTGCAAATGGGGAACACTTTACAAATGACTTATGAATTCTAAAAATTTAGAACATGCTATGATTGTTTGGTTCAAATAGTTCATTTCTCAATCTTTGACCAGAATTTTATGAATAATAACTACTAATCTAAGTTGGTACAACCTTTAAGGAAGGTAATTTGGCAGCATCTATCAAAACATACAGGACATACATCCTTTGATCCAGTAATTCTATATCTAAGAATTTGAGACATAGTTATATTTACAAAATTATGGGAGAGATCTCCAAAAATAGTCACAGTACTATTGTTTTGAATATAAAAGAAAAATAGAAACTAACCTAAATGCCCAACAAATGGAAAACATTTAGTACAGATCACCAACTAAATTTTTATATAAATATGATGTGGTTGTTAAAGTTAATAAGGGAACTATCTCAAATATATGTATATATATATATTTTTTTGAAGTACTAGAGATTGAACACAGAAGCATTCTACATCCAAGCTATAACTCAGCTCTGTTTTTTATTCTTTATTTTGAAACAGGTTATCACTAAATAGCAGAGGGCCTCACTAAGTAGCTGAGGCTAGCTGCAAACCTGCAATCCTCCTGTCTCAACCTCCCAAGTACTGGTATTACAGCCTGCACCACCACACCCAGCTTCAAAGATATTTTAAGTTAAATATATCAAAATACAGAACAGTGTTTCCAGTATCATCCCATCTTTAAATAGATAGATAGATAGATAGATGATAGACAGACAGATAGATATAGATATAGATATAGATATAGATATAGATATAGATATAGATATAGAAATAGATATAAACAGTGATGTGAGCCAGGCATGGTGGCACATGCCTGTAATCCCAGTACTTGAGAGGTTGAAACAATTTAGCAATATTCTCAGCTAAGTATGTATCTTTAAACTTAATTACTAAAAGTTAAACAAAAAGAATGCTACCATCTATCAACTATATAGGAAGTACCCCTTGTAGATCCTATAATTTTCCCTTCTTCCAAATAGGTAATAGTATAAGTAAAAGAATCTTCCCAAAGCTACCAGATTTCATGGAAGCCAAAAATCCTACCAGTTATAATATCTTTTTTATTTCCACTTTGGTGGTGCTAGGAATGGAACCCAGGGTCTCACACATGCTAGGCTCTACCACTCTGTCACTGAGCTATACCCCAGACCCTATAATATTCTTAAACCCAGGACAACTCCTGAGTATCACCAAACATATGTCTCCTAAATGCAATACCAAATATGTATGGTACCACTCAAGTTACAAGACTACAATTGAACTTGCCCCTTGAAAATAGCCCTCACCTTCAAACCTTCGGGTAAGATCTTGCTCAATCTCACCAAATGCTGCTGCTCGGACATTGTTGAAGAAGTCTTTCAGGTAATCCAGAGCATCTTTCATTTGAGCATCCTCACTGATAATGAGGGCATCATTATATTTCTGTTCAAAATTAAAACCGAGTTTCAGTATGTTTCCAATGTCTAACACATTTGCTGTACTTAAGTTCAATTAGCACCACTTAAAAATAAATTAATTTTAGGAAAACTCTTCTCAAGTCTATTCCAGTTGGGTTTCTAAGAGGAATGGCCCCTAATGTTTCTATAATAGAAACTTTGAACCAAAAACTGGTTTTTTAAAAATCTCTATTAGCTAGAAATGTTAATTAGTTTGGATTGCTTTGGAGTCTAGAATTCTTTTCTTGGAAAAGAGAAAATGACATGAAAATGCTATCATAAATAGCAATAACCAAAGCAAATTAACACCTTCATTAACCTGCGTCATACAGGAAACATTTGACTCAATTTCCAAGGCTTCACTAAATCATCAATACCCCTTTCAGAATGATGCTACTGACCACCTACAGCAAAGTTCATTTAAGGTAATTAAAATTGCACAAACACATGCTAATGGAATGCATAATTTTTTTCAATGGCTTAAAAAGTAGAGGTGATGGATGTTATTGCTGTTCCTTAACATTTGGGCTAACCAGAGACTGGACTTCTGAGCACTGGGCTTTACCAAAAGTAAGAAGACACAGGCTTCAGGAAATGGCAATAGGACCCACTTACTACACTTTAGAGGCAGATATTGCTGGTCACATATTTAGAGTAATGTTCTCTCAACATCACCCAATTTTTTTTCCAACTCTGTCAAATACGGAAACTGCCATAGCAGAGTTTCAGTCCTATTGCCTCCACTGTTATATTTCAGAAAACAAAGATGATGCCAAATGTGACAACTTTTAGAGTTTGCGTCATCTGAACTTTAGGAACTGAAAGGTTCCTAAATGAGCTCTTGGGAACAGGATGAGACCCTGATAAAGCTGCTGGGACTAAAATATGCCTTTCAAAAGAAGTAACGTACCCGCAAGTGTGAAGTGTACAAAAACAGCGCTTTACAAATCCTGCTCTCTTCCTCCTTGTCTGGCATCCGAAACACCGAGCATTGTCTATGAACACCAACAATCCATTGCTCATATTTCTGTGTTCCAAATTCCTTATTTTGAATTTGAAATAATTGTCCTGAGGGAAAATAAAGGTTTTCACTATGCCATATGGTCAGTCATTTAGGGTCTAACATGACTGGTCCGCTACCTGTCTTTCTTACTCTCTGTAAACAGGACCTTCCTTCTAAATAGTCTGAGTTTTCAGCAGTGTTTCTTTGTATATGTCTGATTGCTTACTGAGTACTTACTATCATGAGTACCAAGAATCAGAGTGCTTTACATTCTTAATTTCATTTAAGTTTCACAACCTCATGATGTAGAAATTTTACTTTACAGTCGAGGAAATTGGAAATTCAGAAGAGCTAAGTCATGAGCCCAAAGTCACACAGCTAGTGCATGCAGGAAGGGCAAGAATTCAAACCCAGAGTGTCTGAGGCCCAAGCTCTCCCGCATAGTGTTGAGTTGGCAACTGAAGCAGCCCAGAGATAAAATTATCAACTTGAAAACAAACAAACGACTTTGAGTTTAAAAATGAAGAAGCAGTGAATAAAGGTAGCAGGTCTCAAGAGCGTCCTCAGAGGAGGAGATGTAAGAGCAGCAGACTCAGGACTCAGTGCAGCCTGTGCTTCCGTGCTGGGGGCCTGGGCCCCTGATCTCCAGAGCAGCAGCCAGAGGCCAGGCAGAGCAGGCTGCAGAGATGCTCGCCGTGGACGCACCTGTATGCTGCACTGCATAAGTGAAGCCTCAGTTTCTTGGTCCACGCATGGAGAGTGGGCTGCGCTCTGGCTCTGTAAAGGATGCTGAGGCTAAAAAGCGGGGGAAGGCAAGCCAGCCCTGGCGGCTTGGTCTTACTCTAGTATCATTGCTCCAGGGCTCCTCAGGATGAGGACAGTACAGTAAAATTCCAAGCAGGAGATTTATTTCTGGGTTAAATGCCTCCCCTCAGCTGGGCGTGGTGGCACACACTTGTAATACCAGCATTTGGGAGGCTGAAACCAGAGGATCTGGGTTTGCGGCCAGCCTCAGCTACCTAGTAAGGCACTCCACAACTTAGTGAGACCCTGTTTCAAAATAAAGAATAAAAAATAGGGCTGGAGGGGTATAACTCAGAAGTAGAATGCCCCTGAGTTCAATCCCCAGTACCACAAAAAAAATGGATAAGGACCCATTGTGTGTGTGTGTGTGTGTGTGTGTGTGTGTGTGTGTGTGTGTGTGCGCGCGCGCGCGCGCAACTGGGGATTGAATCCAGGGATGTTCTACCACTGAACTACACCCCCAGGATCCCCCCCCTTTTTAAAACAGGGTCTCACTAAGTCATCACGCACCAGCCTCAATCCTCCTATCTCAGCCTCCAAATTCTGGGACTACAGGTATTTACCACTGCATATTTTTTCCTGTGGTACTAGGGATTGAACCCAGGGGCATTCTACCCCCAAGATATACCCCCAGCCTTATTTTTTATTTTGAAACTAGGTCTCACTAAGTTGTTGAGGGTAGTCTCAAACATGTGATTCTCCTGTTTCAGCCTCCAAAAAACTAGGGTTACAGGCTTAAGCCATCACACTGGGCTTAAAATTTTATTTCAAAAAATAAAGGACTGAGGGTGTAGCTCAGAGGCAGAATGTTCACACATACACACTCAAAAAATACCACCCCTAGGTTTGAATTCAAGCCAGCAGGGAAATGGTGGATTCAGTTCATATAAATAGGGATTCAGGATGGAAAGCTAATTTGCAAGGTCAAGAAAAATGGACTTATTTAAGTGTCATATTTTACAGGTATTCATGTCAAGATGGATCTACTTTGGATTGTAAAAGAAAAAAATAGGTGCACAGTAACTTAGCAAGACCCTGTTTCAAAACAAGAAAATTTAAAAGGGCTGGGGGGGATATGTTTTGGTAGGGTAGCCATGAATAAAAAAGAAAAAGGAAAAAAGAGAGAAAGAAATAATAAAAAAGGAAAAAAGACAAGATGCTATAAAGAAGGACTTATAAAGCTCCCCCCAAAAAACCTATAGTCAAGAAAGTTCCCATCTGGAAATGATTCTGACATTATCTGAACTACGGAGAAAGCGAAAAGACATGAGTGAATAATAGATGGCTACTCCCAAGTGGAGGAGATTCAGAAATGAGATTTATCCCCTGAGAGCCAGTGCAGAACTCACCAAGTTCCTCAGAGACATTCTTTGCCAGACACTCCGTCTCGCTCATCAGCTGAGATATGATGAGTTTAAATTCATTGGTAGTCCGTGATTCCACTCTCCTAGAAACTAGAGCATCAAAGGAAAGTGAGTATTTTTCAGAAAAGACAGATCATAATTCAATGTAGATATCTCCAAACCTTCTCGGTCTTTGTTACTTCCTCTGGAAACCTGGAGATCCCAAAACCTTGTGCCAGTGTCCTATTGCTTACTGCTCTCATTCTAACATTTATCTTTCATGGTCTGGGTATAACCCAGCTTCTCACTCAGGCTCCCTGTACTCTCTGCTCTGAGGAGCCAGAGTTCTCTCATGCTGCAAACTCAGCACTCAGAGTGTTGCTGCACTAAAAGCATCGCTGTGCTTTACTATTCTCCCTCCCCACCCAGCCTCCAAGAGCATTCTTGTGTCTTCTTTCAGCAGAAACATATTCATTGCTTACTTTGTACCATGTTCTGGTGATAGTTGAAAAGAACACTCCATGGAGAGCCACATTTTGTGTGTGTCGGGGTGGGGGGACTGGGAATGGGACCCAGGGGCATTCTACCTCCAAGTTATACCCCCAGCCCTATTTTATTCTTTATTTTGAAACAGGATCTCACTAAGTTTTGGAGGGCCTCACAAGTTGCTGAGGCTGGCCATGAACCTGCCAACTTCATGTCTCAGCCTCCCAAGTACTGGGATTATAAACGTGCACCACCACACCTGGCAAGAGCCACATTCTAAGGAGGGAGAAAGATATGTTACCAAATTATCACATCAGGGTCCTGCCATGTAAGTACACACAAGGTGTGTGGAGCTCAGGGAAAGAAAGGCATGTCTACCTCTTTAGGGGAGGCAGTGTTGGAGAGTGAAAGCACAGGGCATGTGTGAGGAGCCCAGAGGAATGCCACAGGGCTGGGTGGATGGGATTTGGGAGGCAACCAGATTGTAAAGAAATTCATATGTGATGCTAGAAACATTTGGTACCTTCTCTAAACTCCTTACAGGTAGTTCCCCAAAAGGAACTTAAATATGCCCCACCCTTATTTCATATGTATTTCTTCTGCCTTAAACTCAGAGTCATAAACTCAAAGTTTGCCTTAAACTCAGAGTCATAAAGCAAGGGTGAAGTCATGTCCACCCATACCTCTCACACCCTACAGGGCAAGTATAATGATAAAGTCAATAAACAACTGCTTGTCAATACTATTATTATTAACTATTATTGCAGTACTAGGGATTGAACCAAGGAGTACTCTACCACTGAGTTACATCCCTATTTATTTATTTATTTATTTATCCCAAGTACTGGGATTACAAGCGTGCACCACAACACCCAGCTCTGGACCTTTTTTATTTTGAGACAGGGCCTCGCTAAGTTGCCCCAGGCTGGCTTCGAACTTTTGATCCTCCTGTCCCAGTCTCTGTGTAGCTGGAATTAGAGGCATGCGCCACCACACCCAGCTTAGTCAATCTTATTTTTATAAGCATATTCTGAACTTTTGAGGACAGATAGGATGAACTCATAATTTCAGCTACCTTGATCAGATACACATTTAAACAATGCTGACACACTACCCCTGCCTTGGGCCTGGATGGAGCACACGTAAGGTGCCACCTCTTCTCTGTTGGACTACCGTTATAAGGATTTTATGGAGCCAAACATTTGCTCCTTCCAGGACACTCCTGAGGATTATCCATTACTAGGGTAGAGTTCAGTTAGAGAGAAAGACTGGAAATGACTATTTCCCAAGTTTGAGGTTAAATATTTTCTCCTAAATAGATAAGGGATCAAAGTTCAGTGTTCATCTAAGTGGCTCTGAACCAGGGTAGTGGGGAGTAACAAAATCTCTCAGAGCTTACTGCTGAATCCCACTTACATTTCTGGGGCTTATAGACGATTTCTTCCAGCTCCCTCAAGTTTTCTTTGACTGTTGCTATCACTGATGCATCAAGAGAAGCACAGAGCTTGCAGATGTGAGACATGGCTTCTTCTGTGGTTTTGGCATCCCCAACACCCACAGAGGCAGTCAGCCCGACGACCTGTAAGGAGCATTCCAACAGTCACTCTCTCCTGACATTCTCTAGGACACTGCAGATAGGAAGGTCCCATTAGGCAAAGCACGGAATAAAGGCAAGAGTCACAGCTCATTGGCTAAGTTCCAATCAGCAGAGAGACTGAGACAGGAAACCCTTTCAAGGCCGGTTCTCTTTTCTTTACCTTTGTGGCCCCATGAGGTGGAAAATATCATACTGAAAAGGAATGAGTGCGAAATCAGACACACGTCCATTCCGATTTCAAGTACCTTCTGATGACAAGTACCTTCAGTTCTATGTAAAGTTGGGGAACAACAGTATTTAAAATGGTAGCTGTGAATATCATGTATAGGGAAGGAGAGGCTGAGAGGAGGGGATGGGAGGAGGGGCGAAGCTCACCAAGAGCTGTGCACCTGTGTCTCCCTATCACTCTGAACTGTTATGATGTGCACCAGTAAAAGTATATAAAAATAAAAATAAAAATATAATAAAATGGTAGCTGTGTAGATTCAGTAAGATAACTGCCTTCAACAGCCACAAAATAATTATTGGATAATTGACTCACCAGCAAGAAATCTAGTCGATGCCAAAATTATTCTACAAGAACAAACCTTAAGAAATTGATATGAAGGGTTTTTTTGTTTGTTTTGTTTTGTCTGTGGGTACCACACTAAATTTCTTTTAACCTGCACTTCCTAAATGGGTAATTATTAAGGCTGGAGAATTTCATATAAAGATACAGATTGGTTTACCATAAATTCATAGTTTCCAACCTCATTTGGACCCCCCATAAGACCAAGGGATTCTTCAGTGTATCCCTCAGTTCTATACACACACACACACACACACACACACACACACACACACACACTTAGAATCCTTTCCACTCTTCCCAGCTCCCTCTCCCATTCCTATATTGATGATACTCAGCAAATGAACTACCTCACCTATGTCTAAGAGAAAAGAGAAGTTATGCACCAGAGATTCCCTTTCCTTCCCATCCCATCTAAATACTACTCTCTGGATTTACTCTTCTCACAGGACATTGAGCCTGGTGCGCTCCTTTTTCTCTCCCATATTAATCCATCTGTTTGACCACTCTGGTCTTTCAAGTACTCATTGCCCCTCTCCCATTCTGCTTCACCTACTGCTATTCACTGCCTCACACTCCACACTCAAGTAACACTGAAGAGTTTCAAGTTTGTGGAGTATGCCAGGCTCTTTCATAACTCTGTACTCCTGGACACACATCACCCTCTTGTTGAAAGCCATGGTCTCTACCTGCCAAACTCCTGTTAGTTTTTGCCTCACCTGATCTATTAGATCTTGCTTACTTCCCAGCACATGTGTGAGTGCTTCCACTTTTCACCTTGCATCTGCCTCTATAGCATATCATCCTGCTAAACTGTGACACAGTTCTTACATATCTAGCTCCCCTTGAAAAATTAGCTGTTTGAGCACTAGAACGATTTCCTTTTTTATATTTGCATCCCCAGTACCTAGAACATTGTAAGGGACATGATACATACAGTTGGCCCTCTGTACCCACAGTTTCTGCATCTGCATATTTGACCAACCATGCATCAAAAATGTTTGAAAAAAAGCTGGGTGTGGTGTTGCATACCTGTAATCCCACTATTTGGGAGACTGAGACAGGAGAATCACAGGTTGCTAGCCCCAGCAACTTAGCAAGACCTTGTTTCAAAATAAATAAATAAATAAATAAAAAGGGTTGGAGGTATAGGTGAGAGGTAGAATGTCCTAGATTCAATCCCCAGTACCAAAAAATAAAAATAAAGTATATAAGGAGATGTACATTGGCTATAGGCAAATACTATGCCATTTTATAGAAGAGATTTAAGCATCCTTTAGTTTTGGTATCTGTGGAGGTGGTGGGGGTGGTCCTGGGACCAATCACATTGGATACCAAGGGACAACTATGTATTAGTGAATAAACAAATAAATGAATCAAGATTTATCAAGTGGTTGTAAAATATGGACTTAAGATCTGAGAAGGGCAAGCTCAAATGTAGCCACAAAAGTAAGTATTTAGCTGGACATGGTAGCACATGCCTATAATCCCAGCACTTGGGAAGCTGAGACAGAAGGACTGTATGTTCGAGACCAACACCAGCAACTTAGCAAGACTCTCACCAGTGAGACCCTATTTCAGAACAACAAAATTTTATATATATGAAAATGGGCTAAGGGTAGAGCTCAAGGTAGAATACCCCTGGATTCAATTTCAGTAACACATATACACACATGGTAAATAAAAAGAATTTAGGAAGACTATAGCTCTTCTAGGAGCCGTCTAACTTTGGAGATACCTGGGGCAGTGGGTCTGAAGATTCTCCAAGTTTCTGATCTAGGTAATTGAGCATGATCATATTGTAGGGGTGGTGTTTACTAGTATTGTGGCATTCATCAAATATCATCAAAGTAAACACAGACAGAGATGGAACAGTTCTATTTTTAAGATTGTTCATGAGAATCTGCGGTGTTAAAATGATGATGTCATTGTTCTCAATAGTCTGTCCCACTGGGACATTCTCAGCTGTTGCTCCAGAAATGCCTGCAACTCTGTACCTAGGAAACAATAGAAATTCCCATTACTGACCATGATGTGAATGAGGACACAAAGATGAAGCACTAGATCAGAACAGCGACGATGAAGTTCTCCCCGAGTCCAGAGGAACACATCTGGAGACAAACTAAGTCCTTAGCACAGAACCTGACAATATCATATGATCCATAAATGTAAGCTAGTTATAACTGATAGTAGTAGGTACTATTCTTTGAAGTCACTAAGGGAGAGAGTACTGAAAATAATGTCGAATTATAAAAGCACTGAAGAAGTTAAACGTGCTATTTAAGTGTCAAATTGAGCAGGGCACAGTGGCACATACCCATAATCCCAGTACTTGGGAGACTGAGACAGGAAGACTGCATGTTTAAGGCTAGCCTTGGCAACTTAGCGAGACCTTCAACAACTTAATGTAACCATTTAAAAAAATAAAAAGGGCTGAAGGTGTAGCTTGCATGTAATTCAATGCCTCTGAATTCAATCTCAGTGCCAAAAAAAATAAAAAATATCAAATTGAGCCAGGCGTGGTGGCACATTCCTGTAATCCCAGTACTTGAGAGGAAGAGACAGGAGTACTGCAGGTTCAACGCCAGCTTCAACAACTTAGTGAGACCCTATTTTAAAATAAGTAAATTACAAAAAAGTATGGGGATATAGAGGTATAGAACATTTAGAGGTAGAATGTTCCTGGATTCAAGCCCCAATACCAAAATCCCCAATAGAAAAAAAAGTCAATTGGCCCACTAAGTAATTTGTTTACTCTGTAAGAGCAAACAAGGAGGGTTTAGGATTTTTGATGTATCTAAAAAAGATATGAATCCATGAAAGAATTATATCTAGATTATATCAAAGCCAAATAAATCTATTATAAAAATTTCAACTCATGGCTTCTAAGAAACAAAACAGAAAACACATTAGTTACATGAAGGTATAAAGAAGTGGACTGACTTATACCTACCCGAGTCTTTCAAAATGTCTTGAGAACACGGCCTTCTGCTGTTCATACACAGGGACTTGATTAGCAAAGAAGACAACTTTCCCTTTTTGTCCTTGTGGAAATTTTTTAAGATGATGTTCACATATAAGAAGGGAAACAAAGGTTTTTCCACAACCTTTTAACATAAGGAAAAAAGAACACATGTAACTATATCATATTACATATTTCTGTAGAAAGGTATCTCGTTTCTGGCTCTTCTAACACCATTGTGCTGACAAGGAAATTGGTTGTCTATATGGAGTACAACAGCAGAACTTAAACTATGGATAAAAAGTATCAAGCTACTTCCCAAGGAACATGCACTCAAAGAGCCAGGACCAAAAGCAAGCTAAAAGAGGACATTTTTCTTTCATGTTCATGTCCCTTAAAATATGTTGAGTCTATATTAATAGCATGGTTTTCTCAAGGACAAATAGAACAGGAAAAATCTTAAACTTCCTCATTATCACAGTATTCAATAAAAGAAAAAAGAGGAGCAAACAGATAAAACTATGTAAGTAATGGCAATTGGCTTACCAGTAGGGGCGCATATTATTGTATTTTTTCCTTCCTTTGCTGGCAAAGCCAGCTCTAGTTGGTATTTTCTTGGTTTCAATGGGCTGTGCAAGTTAACATGAGGCACTTCTACAATACAAAAAGAACAAGAGCACCAAGTAGTTACTACACTGAGGAATCACGGCAACTGCTGGAGTCTAGTGAACAGGAGTCTGACTCGACCAAGAAGGGCCTCTTTGAGAAGGCTTAGGATCTCCTCTCTCATTAACCAATCCAGCTTCTCCACTGATTTGAAGAACAGCATTCTCCCAGTGACAAAGTATCAACAGCAAAAACATCATAATGAATTTTTCTTAAACAATCATGGAAACCCAAAGAAGACAAAGCAAAGCAAAAATGCCCTAACTCAGGGCAAGACAGATGGCCACCTGCTAATGCAGTATGGGACAAAACAACAAATCCCTCTAGGATTATTGATGAAAACCAAAATTTAATATTGGAATCTGAAAGCAAATTTTTATTGAGAAATAAAGATGCTTTTTTTTTTTTTGGACTGGGGATTGAACCCTGGGACATTCTACTTTCAAGCTACACCCCAGCCCTTTTTATTTTTTATTTTGAAAGTGAGTCTTCCTAAGGTACTGAGGCTGGCGATCCTCCTGTCTCGACCTCCCCAGTACTGGGATTACAGGTGTACACCCCCACGCCTAGCAAATAACCATGTTTTTTAAATTCCTTAGGCTCTCAAATGATACTTTCTCTCAACACAGCCAAAGGTTTTACTTTTTTTTTTTTTTTACTATGGTACTGGGGATTGAACACAGGGGCATCTACCTCTGAGCTACACCCCCAACCCTATTTTATTTTTTATTTGGAAACAGGGTCTCACTAAGTTGTGGATGGCATCAGTTGCTGAGGCTGGCCACAAACCTGCGATCCTCCTGTCTCAGCCTCCCAAGTACCAGTATTACAAATGTGTGTCACCACACCCAGCTAAAAGTTTTAAAAAATAATCAGAGGCTTTATCTCAATAACAGGTAAGCATGTAAAATGTTAAGAACTAGGAAAGACTAGAAAAAATCATCTAGTAAGTCTAACCTGCCTATTTTAAAGAAAGGAAGAATTTTTAAAATATTAAGAGAATTAACTTCACTTAAACACATGTAAGGGTCTTTACATGTCAGAAATATTGAAAGCAATTTATAGCCACTGATTTTTATATGAGAATAACAAAAGACATATCATTTATTTGCAGAAGAAATCTGTCAATTTTCTTTTCATGATTTTAACTTTTAAAAAATCAAAGTCACATTTTTCTTCTAATACTGTTCACTACTAATTCTAATTTCCTTCCTGATAGCCTTTTGTAAAGAACTGCTTATTCTGGCATAGTATGCAACATTCTATAGTCATGAGCCAGGCATGGTAGTACATTCCTGTAATCCCAGTACTTGGGAGGACAGGAGGGTCTCAGGTTCAAGGACAGCCTCAGCAACATAGCAAAATTCTCAGTAACCTAGCAAGACTCTGTTTAAAATTTTAAAAAAATATATAAACTAGGGCTAGGGGTATAGATTGGAGATAGAATGCCCCTAGGTTCAATCCCCCATAATACCATAAAAAAAAAAAGACAGTCATGAAAATATGTTTCAAAAAACATAAGGGAGCCTTCCAGAGCCACAGCTAACTTGTGTGAATGAGACGAGGAGTTCCTCTTGGAGGACACAACCCTTCTACTCGCTGTTTGGCAAACAGCACAGGCGGGATCTCAGCCAGGCACATTTGTGCAGTGCAAATGCCTCTTCAACTTGCATGGCAGCCCTGAGATCTTGGATGGAAACTGAGCAAGTGGCTCACAAATAGAAGTTTGTTTTTTTTTAGAAAGCAAGGCTTCCTTTAGATTTCACAGACCTTGAGGTTATGTTTGCATTTTCAATGTACTCATGTATATAACTTCTTAGTGGTAAAACAAGATTAGAAAAAGTAGAAGCAGCAGTCATGGAAGAAGAAAATGCCAATTCTAATTATAAAGCATCTATTTTAACATAAATTCTCTTTTCTTTCTTATTTTTCCTTAAAAATAATCTCACAAGGTTATGACTTTGGGGACTGCAAAACAAATCCCATACAAAATACCTGCAGAGCACCATCATGGAAAAGAACAAACCATGCCAATACCTGGAGGAGGACAGGGATTCTCACAAAGAATCTGGTTTTCTGGATCTTCCTGGTAGAAGATCTGTATGTCAGAAGTTTCCACCCTCTCATTCTCAAGGTCTTTCCTTTCAATATCTTTTCCACCTTCATGAGATAAAGAAAAAAAAAAAAAAAAAGAACTCAGAATCTCAACATGATCTGATTAGAGTTTGGATTATGAAAGCCCAACAAAGTCATGACGCTGAAATCTTAAACTTTTATTAATATTTCTCACAACCATATCCCCATTTCTTTACTTTATTTTTGGGAGGGAGTATGAGGGACTGGACCCAGAGGTGCTCTACCTCTGAGCTATACTCTGAGCCCTCTTTTATTTATTTTGAACCAGGTGCTAAGATTGGCCTCAAACCTGTGATCCTCTTGTCTCAGTCTCTCACGTACTGGAACTCCAGTCATGCACCACTGCGCTCAGCTTCATTTCTTAAAACAATCACAAGAATCATTCCGAGTTTGAAGTCTCAATTGGGTGTTTGAACTCCAATGTCATTTAGAACCAGCAACTTCAGAAGCATCAGAAAATCAAGGGTCCCATGTTTTCTCTCATATGTGGAAGGTAGAGAGAAAAAGAGGAAAAGGGATCTCATGATAATTAGGAGAGAGACCAGTAGAGTAATGGAAGAAGATTATGAGAAAGAAAGAAACAGAAAGGAAATAGATGATAGAAAATCATGTGCATATGTGAATGTATCACTATGAATCCATCATGCACAGGGAGGGAGGAGGGGAGGGAAAGGAGAGATATGGGGAAAGAAGCAAACCACATAATGTTACATGTGTGTATGCATGTGTCATTATGAATCTCACTATCATGCACAATTACAATGCACCAATAAAAACTCATAAAATTGGCCAGGCGTGGTGGCATACACTTTTAATCCCAGTACTTGGGAGGCTGAGACAAGAGGATCGCAGCTTTGCAGCCAGCCTCAGCTACTCAGTAAGTCCCTCCTCAACTTAGTGAGACCTTGTTTCAAAATAAAGAATAGAAAATAAGATTGGAGGTGTAGCCCGAAGGTAGAATGCCCCTGGGTTCAATCCCCAGCAGTACTAAAATAAAAAAAAAATTCATAAAAATAAGAGTAAAAAAAAAAAATACAAATCAATAAATATGGGTGGGAGGAAACCTGAGCTCCTATTGAATCAGAATCTACATCTTAACAAGGCCTCCAAGGAATTGATAGGCACACTAAAGAAAAGAAGCTTAACCTAGCAGAAATTCATGCCTTCTATCTTTGACTGATACCTGGCCTGAGAAATTAGATGTGTGTTTACACAGTTTCCAAAATAATTTATAACCTAAAGAAGCGTAGGTGAAACTAAGACAAGACACTCAGATGTTTGCCCAACTCAGCCTTTAAAGCAAGGCTCTGAGAAGATGTTAGCCTCGAGAAGCCAAATTAAAGACCAGACAGTCACACAAATTCTTCCTTCACTCCTGCTCTGCTTGGTTCCAAGTGGCTTCTAGGCAAGAGAACAAGGCAATGTCTCCTCTGAAAAGAGGTAAGTCCTGAAGTTTGAACCTTCAACTCTAGAATTCTCAAGCTATTTCTTTGATAACCTAAACTTGGGCCGGAAGCTCATACTCTGCCTTCCTCCAAATTCTTTGGGCCAGATGGACTAACTTTGTATGAGCAGTTTGCTCTGGTCCATTTTTAGGAGTTATATACAACCAAAGTAATTTTGTAGGCAAGTAGCTACCTCCCACCCAGAACTCAGCTTCATGCAGATCTCTCATTAGAGAGATATCTGACAGGCATCTCAAGGGAAAACTGCCTGTAAGTACAGATGGGCAGGGATGAGGTCAGTGAGGGGCACAGCATGTTCTAGACCATCCTCACCCCCTTTAGAGCTCTTCTTTGGAATAGCCTACCTTCACCTACAATCCACAGTTCACTGAACTTGTTCTCCTCTTTCTCCAAAGCGAGTTTCAACATCTTCGGCCAGTTCTCCTTGTCTGATCTAACAAGGCATTCAACGATCTTCTCAGCACCCGCCATCGGCCCCTTATTAGAGCAAATCTGAGCAGGAAAAATGGAATTTATTGACCAGTTATTTCTAAAGTTTTCCTCGTATGAGTTTTCATTGGACAAATAGCAATTTACGTATTGTCTCATTTAAAATCATTATAAATTATGGTTCAATGGATATTATTTACCACCATTTTTGCCCCATCCAACCCATCTACCCACCCTTCATTCCTGAACTGAGGATTGAACCCAGGGGTGTACTACCTCTAAGCTACACCCCCAGACTTTTTTTAAAATTTTGAAACAGGGTCTAAGTTGCTGAGGCTATTCTCAAACCTATGGTCCTCCTGTTGCAACCTCCTAAGTACAAGGATTACAGGTGTGTGCTACCAAGGCTCAACAACTTCTGGGTCAACATTGAATTTTTATTTTTTTTTTTTTTTGGTTCTGGGGATTGAACCCAGAGGCATTCTACCTCCAAGCTATGCCCTTTTTTTTTTTTAAACTTGGAAACAGGGTCTTGTTAAGCTGCTGAGGCTGACCTCAAACCTGTGATCCTATTGTCTCAGCTCCCGAGTACTGGGATTACAGGCATGTGCCAGCCAGGCTCAACACTGACTTTTAAGATGTTCTTTCCTTTATCTTCGTCCTTCAGATGTGATATTATTATGTCAAGGCAAGCTTTATCACCTCTTCTGAGTTCTTAGACCTAACATCATCAGCTATGTTAGGAAAAAGTTAATAAATTTGAAAACCATTCAAAACATGGATATGTTGGCACAGAGGGATATCTGGAAGGATATAATAATATTTTTCAGGGTAAAAGGATTTATATGACTTTTTTATTAGTCATAATAACTAAAATTTATTGTGCACATATTATGTGTCAGGCTTATGTAAGCACATTATACATATTATCTCATTTTACCATTGTAAAAATACTATACTAATAAGGTACTATAATTATTCCCACATTATGCATGAAGAAACATATGCTTAGAGAAGTTAAGGAATTTTGACAAATTTATCTGTGTCCAGAGCCTAAATGCTTAACTGCAGTCTATAGCCATTTTTATAAATTTGCTGAACTGTTCAATTTTATTTAAATTTGCATAAAACATTATTCAGAAAAGTAATAAGGTAATTATAACTGAAAATAGGTCAAACTTGAAAAAATTGTGACATAAAAATAACTCAGTTCACATTGAAAGTACTATTCTAAGTAATTATGCCTTACATATGAGGGCTTTTGTGAGTTTCAATTATCTTAGATCTAAGGCAGTCTAGAAAACAAAAGCATTTCCAATATTCTAATTATTTCCTCCAAATTTGATATTTGATGTTAACTTACCTGCAAAATTTCTTCACATTCCTGACTAATTAAACATTCAGATATCTCAGGAAGGATATCTTTTGGAATGACTATAGCCTTAAATTGTGGTTCTAAACGTCTTAAAAGTAACCTGTGCTCCTCTAACTTGTCAATTTTTTCAAAATTCCA
>PVLC010033491.1:0-17481 GCA_004027655.1 Graphiurus murinus | reverse complement strand
GCCACCACACCCGGCCAAGCAGAGGTTGGCTACCCTTGAGGCCCAGGCTGGGGCTGATACTGTTTTCAGGAGCACAGTAGAACTACTGCATGGAGATCAGAGTACCACTGCTCCTGTGGTTGATGCAATTCTTTGCTTATCTATCCTTGGACACAGTGACAGGGAAATCTATTGCTCAGAAGCCTCCAGGGCTGCTTTGGAGATGGAATTACATAGCTACCTACTTGTTGCTTTTGGCTGTCTGTTCTACCTGTAACTGTACAGGAGAGTGGGGAAGAAGGCTGCCGGAATGGTTGACTCCTCTGGGTTGGGCCTAGGGAGGGAGGTGGGCAGCCAGTGGACCCAGAAGGGAGGGAGGAGGGAAGTCGTGGCATATACAATACCAGCTGTGCCAGATTCTGGGGGACGAACACATGGGGACATTTTGCTGGTGATACACTGCCATTCTTATTCCTCACTAGATTTTTTGGTTCCCTGTGATTCAACCATGTGCAGCACAGAAAGGCATATGACAAACTCATGGCTTTTAATCCTGCCAGGACATGGGAAACCAAGGACAAAGATTGGAATAGGTTTTACTGTTCTCTACAGGGGAGGGGGACCAGGAAGCCTGTCACATTTAATAAAAACTCCCCTCCTCCCTCCTGATTGCATTATTTCTATTTTGTTCTTCAAAAAAGACAGGATAACTTTGAGTCAGCTGCACAGTGAGTAAATGAACCCCCTCACTCCAGTGCCGAGGTTGGAGCAAATGATCAGAGGGGCTGGTAGGTGGCTGGGCGTCTCCGGATGATGCAGAAGGCGAGAAGCACCAGGGTGAGGAGGCCAAGGAGGATCAGACCAATGATGAGAGGCAGCAAAGTGGACTGATCGCTGGGGCAAGAGAAACCTAGTAGAAAGATAGGGCAAGTAGGCATTGCAGCAGTAGTGGCTGGGATAAAGGGCCGAGGAGGTAAGAAATGTGGGAGACCTTGGAAATAGATTGGTAAGGAGCTCACCACAAGACTTGGAGTAAAGGGGAGAAATGAGCTGAAGCCAGTTGCCCAGGAGAGGGAGGAAGTCGGGTTTAGGAAGGGAAACTGGCCTGGGAAGGGGCTTCCAGTGCACTGGGAAAATTCTAGAAGGGAGTAGGTAGGTCTTACTTGGCCCAAAGCCTGTGTGGGGCAGCTGAGCAGCCTGTAGCCTCAGGGAGAGCAGATCAAGGTTTAGAGTTGGAGAAAGAACGACGCTTGCATTTGTGCAGCTGAAGCTCCGGCCCAGGGGTGCTTGGAGGTCTCGAAGGGATGAGTTCTGAGCTGAGAATGTCCATTCTGAAGGGGTGAGGAAAGGTCAAGTCTAATCTACCTTCTCACCCCAGCTCAGCCCCTTCAGGAGCCTAGACTTTTTTTTTTTTGCTTTGTTTTGGGGTACTGGGGATTGAACCCAGGGACATTCTACCTGTGAGCTATGTCTCCACCTCTCTTTGTGTGTGTGGCATTGGGGATTGAATCCAGGGGCATTCTACCTATGAGCTATACCCCCGGCCCTATTTTTTAATTTTGAAATGAGGTCTTGCTAGGTTAGTAAGTCTATCTGCTTAGGCTGTCCTCAAACCTGCAGTCCTCCTGTCTCAGCCTCTCAAGTACTGGGATTACAAGAATGTGCCACCACATCTGGCTCTATTTTATTTTTGTTTGGAAACAGTCATTAAGTTGGTGAGGCTCTCACTAAGTTGCTGAGGCTGGCCACGAACCTATGATCCTCCTGTCTCAGCCTCCCAACTACTGGGATTACAGGTATGCACCACCATGCCCATCTCCTAGACATCTTTTGATACTAGAGGTAAGAAAGGGAAGGAGGTTACTCACTTGCAGCCTGGGGGAAGGACACATTGTACTCCACTGACATATAGTTCAAGTAGACCACACTCTGGCTCTGCTGCAGGTCCTGGAAGTGAACAGGAAGGCTCAGGACAGCAGTGCGGAGTGGTGTCCATGTCCAGAGGAAGGAGTGAGGCAAGGGGTTGGTAGGGATGGAGTGAGGATGAGAATGAAATCACAAAGCTATACCTGCTTGAATCCAAAGCTGAGCTGTCCATAGGGGAATGACAGAAACAGGTGGGGATAGGCACCCTCACAGCCCCCCTGAACACTGGTTTTGTTGGGGTTCAGTACAGAGATGCCCCAGGCCTGCAAAAGTTAAAGAGCATAGGGTCACGAGACAACAGGGCCATGCCATCTGAGGTTCCCTGTCCCCCTTCCTCTTCCCTCTGAACCACAGCAGAATTTGCCTTCTGTCCCTCACTCCCCACCCCCATTGTTTTAGCTGTACCTCTCCTCCGCCCTGGGTTGGGTATAGGACTCGAATCTGAATCTGGGCTTGGAGCTGGACGCAGGGCTGGGAACCATTAGTCCACGTGTAGCTTCCTATTGCTTCCTTGGAGCCTGGGCTAGGACTTGGAGAGGGTGGAGGTGGTCTAGGGTGGAGGGTGCTGGTGGAGAATCCGGGGGTGGTAGCAGTGCCATTGCTTGTGGGGTGAGCTGTGGCATTTCCAGGGCTGGTGGTGGTGGCAGGATTGTGAGTTGTGGGTGGTGGCAGGACTGTGGCAGTCGTGCGTCCAGGGCTGGTGGCAGTGCTGTTGCTCGTTGGATGAAGGGTTCCAGGAGTGGTGGTGGGGGGTCCTTGACTGGTTGTAGTGTTTGCTGGGCTTTCTGTAGTTGTAGAAGTCACCGTGAAGGATGGCAGCAGAGTAGCTGATTTTTTATGAGGACAGTCCTTCCCTGTTTCCTGGGCTTTCAGCAAACAGGAGTTTGGTTAGCAACCCAGGGGCAGGCTCCTTCCCAAAGGCTATTCCCTTGTCTCCCTTTTTCTTACCTGCTAGCAGCCCCAGCAGAGTTATGAAAATCATAGCCAGCCTCATGGCAGAACCGTCTCACTCAAAGTCCAGCAGGGCTGTGCCAGTACTGGTTGCTTAACCTTATTCTCTGACTTCTTAGGAGGAAATGAAAGTATTTTACTTCCTATAATTGAAATAGCCCCACCCCCAGCCTGACTCATGCACATCAGCTCCAGCCACCAATCTTAGTCATTATTTTTATAATCAAGTTAGGGTATTATTGGCCCTGCCTTACAAAGTGACAGTAAGGTTGACTCAAGGGGACCTATTTGTCTGCCTCCCAAGACTGGCTCAGGAGTTGGTACAGGTGGTTACCACCCAGCTAACCAACAGCAGGCCTTCTCAGTGGTACCCCAGAAATGAGTTTGGTGGGAGGCAGTTAGACCAGGTTTCTACACCCCTCCCTCCTGACCCATTACTTCCTCTTAGCTAAGACATGTGAGGCACATGTGACAATGTACACCCACCCCTTTGTGTAGGGTCACATTGTCCTACTAAGGATTACCATTTTCAGAGTTCAGAAAAATGGTTCTATCATAAGGCAGTTCTTAGGAACAGGAAGGCAACAAAGCAAATAAGGTGAATTATCACCTGGTGAAGGGGGAGCTGAGATACACCCAAGTAGCAGGTGGGAGAAGGAAGAGGAGGGAAGAAATGAGAAGCCCAAACAGGCAGTTTCCAAGTCATTTTATTCAGAATTTTGTGTTTGTTTCCTGAATCAATAAATACTATACAAAACAATGTAAAAATGGCTACCATTTTCTCTCCCCTGCTCCTCCCACCTGGGGACAATCCCCTGGGCAACCTCACTCGGGGGTCCTCTCTGCAGATTTGGTCCAGCAAATGAGGTCAAGTTGACATGTATAGCCCCTTGAATCATTTTCAGGGGATTCAGCCGAGGTGGGAGCGCCTCTGGGATTTGGAAGTGACTAGGTTAGGGACGTACGTGGATTAGTGTTTTTTGGGAGGAGACGGCGCCTGGGGCAAGAGCCTACCCCAAAGTAAAGGGTATCTAAAATGTTCACGGTTCCTTCTTTTGCCTCAAAAAGTGACATTTATTCAAAGAAAAAAAAAAAAGAAAAAAAAATGACAAGATGTCCATCCCTTGGCTCCCTTCCCTCCCCCCTCCAGCTGCTCAGCCCCCAGGATTGAATCCTGGCTGGGGCCAGGTAGCAGGACAGCCCCTCTCAGATGAGGTCAGCAACATTGAGGGGCATCTCTTCAATGGAGGTGTTGTAGAAGGTCTCAATGTCTCGAAGAGTCCTCTTGTCTTCTTCTGTCACCATGTTAATAGCCACACCTTTACGGCCAAAACGCCCACCTCTCCCGATTCTGGAAAATATGATCGAAATGGCAAGAGTGAAGGGGAACACCAGAAGCTTCAGCACAGGGAGGAGGAACAAGTGTGATGGGTTTGAGCAAGTAACGACCAACACTCACCTGTGGATGTAGTTTTCCCTGTTGGTGGGGAGGTCGTAGTTGATGACTAAAGAAACCTGCTGCACATCAATGCCTCTGGCCTATGTCAAGAAAGATGATAAATTCAGCCTGTGAAGGAAGATATAATCTATCCAGAGGGACCTTCAGCATCCATGTAGGCAGCCAAAGGAAGGCAAAGGAATAAGTATCCCCTGTTCCCAAAGACCAAAGGCCTGCCAGGTTTTCTTCCAAGTTGCTACTTTCCTGAGAGAGGCACTAGTTTGCCCCTTGGAGAGGGAATCACCTTGGATTTTTGCCCTTCTTTCCAGTCTTCTCTCAATTCCTCTCTACTCACCAATAGGTCAGTGGTAATCAATACTCTGCTTGAGCCAGACCGGAACTCCCTCATGATGACATCTCGTTCCTTTTGGTCCATATCTCCATGCTAGAATGAAAATAGGAGGATGCAGCAGGCAATCACATGGGCTCAGGGAAAAATAGTATGATGCTGATATATAGCTGCTGGCAAGGGAGAGAACTCACCATGGCAGAGACAGTGAAGTCTCGGGCATGCATTTTCTCAGTGAGCCAATCGACCTTCCTCCGGGTATTGATAAAGATGACTGCCTGGGTGATGGTCAGAGTTTCATACAAATCGCAGAGTGTGTCCAGCTTCCACTCCTGGAGGTGGGGAGAGAGATCAGTCAGGGGCTCTACCAAACAACTTACCAGCAGGCCTGCCTCCTGCACCAGGCCCCACCTCTCGTTCCACGTTGATATAGAATTGGCGGATACCCTCCAGGGTCAACTCTTCCTTCTTAACAAGAATTCGAATGGGGTCCCTCATGAACTTCTTGGTCACTTCGAGCACATCAGAAGGCATTGTAGCTGACAACAAAACCACCTAATAGAGAAAAGTTCAGACTCAGGGTGACAGACGTTAACTCAATGCATAAAATGGCTTAAGATGAGACCCCAGAATTCTGTCGGTTGTTTCCCTGGCTCTAGATATTGGATCGTCTTTACCCGAATCATATCACAATCCAAGAAGGAATCACTGGTTACACTAGCTGTACTAGTTTTTCCCACCTGGGTATTGCTGTTGAGCTTTTGGAATATATCATAGATCTGGTCCTTGAATCCACGACTTAGCATTTCATCAGCTTCATCCAACACAAACATTTTGATGTATTTGGGAGCTACAGGGCAGAAAAAAAAATGCCAGTATGTAATCAGAGAAATGTGGAATCTAGGCCACTCTACATAAATGAGGAAGCGACAGGCAGTTTGCTCTCAGAATACAAAGACTGATCCTTTGCCCAAGACTTCCCTGCAAGACCAAACAAACAGCAGCCCTGGGAAGTAGAACACTACCTGGGCTAAGACAACAGGGAATCCAGGCTCAGATGACACGCATGGGGTTCATCACAGAGCAACTTATTCAAAGAAAAATCTAGTCTTGGAAACAAGACTGCTTAAACTGAAAGCCCCAGAAAGCCATGTACCAGTGGTAAGTGACCCAGGGGACTGGAAAACAGTACTCACACAGGTATCTCCGGTTAAGCATATCAAACACCCGGCCAGGGGTACCCACGATGATATGAGGAGCTTCCATCTGGAGCTTCTGCACCTCAGCACGCACATTGGTGCCCCCAATGCAGGCATGACAGGAGGCGCCCATGTAATCTCCTAATGCCATGACCACCTTTTGTATCTGAACCCAGAAAAAAAAAAAAAAAAAGCTTATGTATCTATTAGTCCAACTTTTAATTGTGCACTATTTTTCTCCTTTTTTTTTTTTTGCGGTACTGGGGATTGAACTCAGGGGCATTCTACCTCCGAGGTACACCTCCAGTCTTATTTTTTATTCTTTATTTTGAAACCGGGTCTCACTAAGTTGTGGAGTGCCTAAGTAGCTGAGGCTGGCCTCGAACCTGGATCCTCTGGTCTCAGCCTCCCGGAATGCTGGGATAACAAGCGTGCGCCACCACGCCCAGCGATTGTGCACTAATTTTCTTTGTGGTACTAAAGACTGAAGCCAGGCGCATTGTTACTTCTGAGTTACACCCCCAGCCCTATTTTCTGTATTTTGAAACAAGGTCTTACTATGTTGCTGAGGCTGGCTGCAAACCTGCAATCCTCTTGTCTCAGCCTCCAAGTACTAGGATTACAAGCGTGTGCCACCATGCCCTGCTTATATATGCATGATTCTGCCAGGTATGGTGGTATGTGCCTTTAATTCCAGTACTGGAAGCTGAGACAGGAAGATGACAGGTTTGAAGCCAGCCACAGCAACTTAGCAAGACCCTGTTTCCAAACAGAAAATAGGAGCCGGGCGTGGTGGCGCACACTTGTAATCCCAGCATTTGGGAGGCTGAGACTAGAGGATCCGGGTTCACAGCCAGCCTCAGCTGCTTAGTGAGACCTGGTTTCAAAATAAATAATAAAAAAATAGGGCTGGGGCTGTAGCTCGGAGGTAGAATGCCCCCAGGTTCCATCCCCAGTGCTGGGGGAAAAAAAATCCTGTTTCTGCCACTTTCAGCAGTATTTTTTTTTTTTTTTGGTGCAGTACCAGGGATTGAAGTCAGGGGCATTCTACCTCCGAGCTACACCCCCAGCCCTATTTTTTATTCTTTATTTTGAAACCGAGTCTCACTAAGTTGTGGAGTGCCTCACTAGGTAGCTGAGGCTGGCCGTGAACCCGGATCCTCCGGTCTCAGCCTCCCGAATGCTGGGATTACAAGCATGCGCCACCACGCCCGGCTTCAGCAGTATGATCTTAAGGGGCAAATTAATCTGTCTCTGACCCATAAGGTGAACTTAATGATAGCATATACTTTCTTTGCTTTTTTGTGGTGCTTGGGGATAGCCCAGGGCATTCTACCTCCAAGCTACACTCCCAGCCCTATTTTATTTATTTTTCTGGTACTGGGAATTCAACTCAGGGGCATGCTACCTCCAACCTATAGCCCCAGCCCTATTTTTTATTTTGAAACAGGGTCTCACTAAGTTGCGGAGTGCCTCACTAGGTAGCTGAGGCTGGCCTCGAACCCGGATCCTCCAGTCTCAGCCTCCCAAATGCTGGGATTACAAGCGTGGGCTACCACGCCCAGCTCAGAAACAGGATTTGAACTCAGCCTGCTTCTGAAATATGCAATGATCCTTTTTTTTGTGTGTGTGGTACTGGGGATTAACTCAGGGGCATTCTACCTCTGAGTTATACCCCCAGCCCTATTTTTTAATTATTTTATTTTGAAACCGAGTCTCACTAAGTTGCAGAGTGCCTCACTAAGTAGCTGAGGCTGGCCGTGAACCCAGATCCTCCGGTCTCAGCCTCCCGAATGCTGGGATTACAAGTGTGCGCCACCACGCCTGGCTTGCAATGATTCTTAATGAAGTAATTTTAATTTTTTCACCCAGAGAGAATTTGAACCCCAACCTTCTGAAAGACAACCACGACCTATTTAATTTCACAACAGCCAGTTTTATGAGCTGCACAACTCTCATCATAGCCTAGCACACTCCTGCTGTAGAGGCAAGCTAAGCAATACATTACCTTTTTTTGTAGCACTAGAGATTGAATCCAGGGGCATTCTACCTCAGAACTACAGCAGCCCCAGCCCTATTTTGTTTTGAAAGGGAGCTAGGCTGCTGGGAGTCCCTCCGATTCTGTCTCGGCCTCCCAAATATTCGGATTAGAGGTACACCACCACACTCAAGTCAGCCCCTTTTGAGATGCCCTGTTTGTTACCTTTCGAGACCCCAGAAGAGACCAGAGTCCAGCATTAGGATTCTATGTGCCCTAGGCATGAAATAGCTTTGGCCACCAACCAAGGCATCAAGCTAGGATGAACAAAGGACTATCATCTGCTCTTCCCCTGACTGATATAAGAATAACACCATCAATGAGGTGTCTCTTTGCCCATTGCCAGGGGGTTTATTCATAAAACAGTCACCAAACTGCCTGGCTAAGTAGGCCCCACCCAGCAGCCTTCCTATTTGACTCAGGAAATGAGTGGAGGAAGTTATGGCTGTTGTGTTTGTGTAGGAAAGGGCTCATAATTAGCACAACAAACTTTGTGAGAGCTAGAATAGCCATCAATCCATTTCCTTACCCTAGAGCATCTCTTCATCCCCCAAAGTGGGGGCCAGAGGATACACCCAGATGTTCGGGTTGTTTACCCCTAAACCAGCCTATCAGGAAGAGGATAAAAAGCCATGTTCTTACCTGTTGAGCCAATTCTCGAGTGGGTGCCAGCACCAAGGCCTGAGTGGCCTTTAGGTCTAATTCAATCTGCTGCAGAATTGATATGGCAAATGTGGCTGTTTTCCCAGTCCCAGATTGGGCTTGAGCGATTACATCATAACCTGAACAGAAAAATGGAAAATCTGATGAGGTAGGGATCATACATTTTAGGCTCAGAGGATGTTCAGGCCCAGCTTCATCAAATCAATTAAATGACCAGTTACAAACCAGGCATTAAGTGCTCAACAAACTTTACCTCACTCAAAGACATAATGAGAACAGAAGACAAAATGAGATTAGAGCCTGTTCAGGATTGCTCCAAGTTAGAGATGTAAAAACAAACACATGAGCTGGTTGTGACACTACCTTAAGAAAAACCCCAGCAATCCATGTATCCAAGGCATGAACCAGGGATGGGCACATACCAAAAGCCAAACTGGGATAAACAAGGGGCTGCTTTGCCCCTGGGTGATATGAGATGAGCACCACCAACTCGATGCCACTCTACCCAGGTCAGGGATAGCCACCTGAGGCTGAGATCTCACCCTTGATACAAGGAAGAATGGCTCGCTGCTGGATGGCAGAGGGCTTCTCAAAACCATAGGCATAGATGCCACGGAGGAGTGACTCCGAGAGGTTCATGTCATCAAAGCTGTCAACAATCTCATTCCAGTTACTCTGCAGAATGCAAAGAAATTAAAGCTTAACTAGAAGCGGTGAGGGAAAAGCAGACAAATCTGGTGTCTGCACCACCCCTCCCCCAGCCAGTTTGTTTCTAGAGATACATCTGGGAATCACACCCAAGGAACCAGTCCACTTTAACTCTACAAAACTGTAAAGGTTTCAGGATTGTAGTGGGAAGAGGGGTCAAATAACTGTTTCTAAGTATCCTTAGCATTTCCTACAATTCGCAGTAAGACTCCTTTGGAGTGGGACTTCACTATATTGAGGACAAATCCTGAGTTCTGGTTTAATTAAAACTTAACCTGAACTACCATTCCAGAAACCAGAGGTAACCGATAGCGGTTTTGCCCTTCTCAGAGATGAAGAGTGGTGGCAACAGGTTCCAGTCTCACCTCGATGACGCCTTCGGGCTCCATCCCATCGGGGCCATTGTCTCTGGATCTGTTGATTTAAAGTAGGAGTTTTGTCCTGTGCCTAACTGAAGCACTTCCGCAACTGGCCATGCATAATGCCATCAGCCTTCACTCCCGGTTCTTCAACTCCCACCAGTCCCTAAAGGACACTCGGGAGTTGCTTTAAAACTGTGTCGGGCCTTTGCCCCATTCTGGGAGTGGCTCAGGTCAGGCCGCCTCCGACAGGACGGGGTAACCCTCCTTTAAGACCTAAAGGCTGGAAGGACTGCCGCTGCGCTCATTGTGCCCGGATGCATTGCTTGCCATCCGGCCCACGTGTCCCAGGCCGGGCCGCTCAAAGCCCAAGCGCGTGCACCTCCCACCGCAGTTCCAGCGCGCCGGAAGTCCCGCCTTTCACCTCCCAGTTCGGAGGGTAGGACATTCCCTTCCCCCCACGTCATTCCGCCTGTGCCCTCCCCCACTCCCTCCACCAGAGGCCCCCCCTCGCAGTGCCCGGATGTGGGAGGCCGCGGGCGGTGGCGGCCTCGCGCACAATGAGCCCCAGCCGAGCTAGCAAAGGGAGATTGCACAACACTCAAGCGAAGCAGACTGGGGGAGGGGACCCCCTCAGGCCGCCATGTGCTCACCCCCTAGACCACCCGCAGTCTCCCCCGCCCCATGGAACAATCCACATCCCGCCCGCCCCCGTCGCGAAATGGCGTCGCCCTCCCATACCTCAGGCCGCTCACCCCCGAAGGAAAAGTGGACCTGCCCATCCGCAGTTTGCCAATTGCCCGGCTTGTGCGGCAAAATGGACCCGCCCGCCCGGCGCCGGGTGGGCTCCTGGTGCCTCACGCGGCCGCTCCTCGGGGTTAGGCTCAGTCCTGGCCGTCAAGAAAACCAGCACGCTGAACGGCCGGTTTCTTCCCCTCCGACCCACATTTCAGCCGCGACGGAGCGACTGGCTGAGGACCCAGGCACCCCCGCCTCGCAAGTGGTACCGTCAGAATCCTCCGGAACCCCAGCGCACGAGCCCTCCCCCGGCAGTGAAGCAACCGGACCGGCCAGATCCAGGCCACGCAGTCGCGGCCGCCCCTGCCTCTTTCCCACGCTAGGTCGCGACCTCGTCTCGCCGCTGAGCGCCGGGACTTCGCGTATGACACCGTCTTGGGTCGAGTCTCGCTCGTTCAGCTCTAGCCGGACTGTTCTTCCCGCTGCCTCGGCCTTGGTGGCAGCGTCGGACGTGGATCTTTCCCCCGCACCCACGGACTGGTCCTCCCGGCTTGGTTTCCCCAGCCACCTTGGTGGGTCTGGGGCGGTGGGCCTCTCAGCTCCCCCTCCCCCCGCCCCCGACGGAGCCCTCGGATGGGAGCGGCAGGGTAAGTAGTCACAATATTTTGCAAATGCCTTCCTTACCGGGAATCCTGACTCGCAGACATGATCCTTAGGAACTAGGGCGGAGTGCCCGCCTATCGACAACTTATAGAGCACCCGACCCCGCCCCAGCCATCGCATTGGCTTGGCCGCCTCGGCCCCGCCTGCCGGCGCTCTGCAACTCGGCGTGACGTTAGTTCGTAGGCACTCTGGCTCGCAGCCACCATTGGGTAGCTCGAGCGCCTATCAAGGTGAGGGCCCGCCCCGTAGCCTCATTGGCTAGAGGGCCCGCCTTTCTCGCCGGCACGGAAGTGACATACGGGAGTGAGGCCTCGAGGCCTGGCAGCCATCTTGGGGCCCTGCACCCTTACACGTGCGGAGGCAATCGTGCCCTGGTCATGTGGCTCAGGAGGCCCTATCACGCGAAGGGGCGAGGTTTCAGCCTCCAGGGACTTCCGGCCTCCTGGGACCGCCAGTTCCCTTTACCTGTGCTCCAGGTTTCCACAGAACCCAAATTTTATTTACATTTGCCCCTGCAACAAAGAGATCCAACACTGCTCGCTGTGTTCTTAAGTGTAGCGGGGATAACAGAATCCTTGGGGCTTGGAGGATTCCGCTGGCTGGAAGGAGAAGGGTTAGAACCTATTTGTGGCCTTAGGGTTTGTGGGTTAGCTGTCAAGAATCCTGGCAGGCCACCTCCCTAATCCCTCTTCCCCAGCTGCTGCCGCGCCCCCCCACCCCCCCACAAGGCTCCTTTATTTTTCAGGCTTACTTCCTCTACCTTCTTCCTGCCCTCTGCTCCCCTGGCTGGGGAGTTTCATAGGGTGTTGACATTGCCTGAGCCAAGTATGGAAAGCTGGCTTCTGAGGTCTCAAGACCCTAGAAGAGATAGCTAACAGCATAGGCTGGAAGTCTTGAGATAGTGCATATCCACTGGTTTGAGGCCCCTTAAGGAACACCACCACTTATGTATCTCCAAAGGATCCTTTATTGACCAGAGCAGGACCAGTGGCATTTATATATATATAAAAAGTTTGAAGATCTGGCAGGCAGTAATCCCTTTGCACGCCCACCACCCCCACACTGATTTCCTGCCCCCTCCACATGGAAGGAGGAATGGCTGCTCCACCCAGGCCACAAGGCAACAGTCCCCTGAAGAGAGGGAGAAAAGGGGTTTTCCCCATGGCCACCCCCTGCCCATTAGAAATCAACAAGTATTCTCTCAAAGAAAAAAAAAATATACAGAAATCAATTAAAACATTTAAATATGAAAAAAACAAAGGGAATTGGGTGGGTAGAGGCAAGAGAGTGAAGGAACTGGAGTTTCTTGGGAAGGGTCTCCCATGTCCCCTTGCCCATTAATGGGTCCAGGACCTGGGGTACGAAGCTCACACAGTGAGTTTGCAGTGACACAGCTCCTTGTAGATCTGCCGACGAAGTTTGGGCATGTCCTGCTGGGTGAAGCTGAATGGCTGAGACAGGGCCAGGTGCTTGCAGTACTGGGTATTAACAAAGCAGGCCATGAGAACCATCTACTGGGCATCCCTCCCAAGCCAGCTAAAGGTTTCATATGAAACCTTTCAGAGAATATTCCCATCTCACATACAGAGGGAGCCATACTCCCATGGCCTGGGGTTCAAAAACAGCCTGGCTCCAAAGCTATTGTTCTTAGTATATAATATGACTAGTGTTTATGTGGGAGAAAATACATTGAGTCAGGCGTTGAAGAGGCAGTTGTACCAGGGCCTCTAGAGACCCAGTTCTACTATGGGATGGAGAAGCCCAGGAGAGGACCAATGAAATCAGGTTTTCTGTGTTCTAACACATAAAATTACTCCCTGCTCCACAGCTGGCTATGAGCCAAGACAAGAAATAGCCCCTCAACCCTTTAACCCAATTGACTCCAGAGCTGGAGGAAGAGGCCCCATCATCTGCTTACCTGCAACACAAAGGCGCCACAGTCACTGTCATTATTCTGCCTGGCCACATTCTAGAGAACAGAAAAGTAGACCCATTCACCCGGAGACTCCCAGGGGTATGACTTCAATTTCTGCCTCCTACCACTATCCCAACTATCACCCTATTCCCCTTCCCATGGAAACTCACCATTTTGGGTTTTTTTTTCCGGTACTAGGGATTGAACTACTCAGGGGCATTCTACCTCTGAGCTATACCCCCAGCCCTATTTTTTATTCTTTTATTTTGAAACCGAGTCTCACTAAGTTGCGGAGGGCCTCACTAGGTAGCTGAGGCTGGCTGCGAACCCGGATCCTCCAGTCTCAGCCTCCTGGATGCTGGGATTACAAGCGTGCACCACCACGCCCGGCTGAAACTCACCATTTTGAAATAACCTTTCCAGCCCTGGTGAAAATCCAGTCGGTCTTTCTTCACAGCCTCTGCCTGTAGATACTTGGCAATATGCTATGTGGGTAAGGAAAAAGAGAATGTAATGCCTTCATTTCCCAACTGAACCTAGGATATGGTAGTGGCAGACACCATGCCCAGGTTGCTCCTCAGAGACCCCAAAGCCCACTGTTCTTCCTGGAATGGCTTGCCACTGGATCTCTCTATCCCTTTCCCTCTCAAACCTTAGGGCAGCGGCGATTTAGGGTGCGCTGTGAGTCAAAATATGTGATGGTGCGTCGCCTCACGTCAACAGAGATGAGAGACCAATGCACCTCCAGATGGATGGGGATTAGCAGTAGCTCCTTATTGAAGATGTCCACCTGAACAGAGAGTGCCTGAGGTCAGGTACAATACAAAAAAGTCCTGCTGATTGCTGCAAACGGTCTAAAGAGGAAATAAGGGGTAGGTAAAGGAGGCAAGTAGAATACAAGACCCAGGCCCTGGATTGGGAGGCAAGACTCAGCATCTGGATGTTTAAATTCTTGAGGGTAAGGGAGGAAGACAGGAATAAGGAGGTGTTGTCAGAACACACAAGTGACAGGCACCTGGCACATTAAAGGAAGTGGCCCCTGGTGTGGTGGCACATATATGTAATCCCAGCTACACGGGAGGCTGCATGAGGAGAATCAACACCAAGCCTGGGCAATTTAGACCCTCTCTCAAAAATAAAAAGTAGCTGGGTCTGGTGGCGCACACTTTTGTAATCCCAGTACTTGGGAGGTTGAGACAAAAAGATTGTAGGTTCACAGCCAGCCTCAGCTACTTAGTGAGGCCCTCCACAACTTAGACCGTGTTTCAAAATAAAGAATAAAAATAAAAATAGGGCTAAGGGCTAAGCTCAAAGGTAGAATACCCCAGGGTTCAATCCTCAGTTACCCCCCCCACCCCAAAAGTAGCCAGGAGTGGTGGTGGCACATACTTGTAATTCCAGTACTTGGGAGGCCAAGACAGGAGGATAGCAGGTTCGCAGTCAGCCTCTGCAACACCTTGAAAGGCCCTTTACAACTTAGTGAGACCATGTTTCAAAATAAAAAAATCAGGTTGGGGATGTAGCTTGGAGGTAGAATGCCCCTGGGTTCAATCCTCAGTACCAGGACAAAAACAAAAAAAATCCAGCTCCTCCATATAATGGACTATAACCAGGGGTGAGCTATTTAACAACCTTTGTAACTGTGTTGCCTTATTTGTAAGAGGGTGAAAATAGTAGTATCTGCCTTCAGCCATTTGTTATGAGGATTAAACTACTTAATATCCATACTGCACTCTATAACATGAAGTAACTAATCAATGCTCACAACAATCCTACCAAAGTTCTCATGTTCAACCTAACAGATGAGGAAACTACAGCTTAGAAAAGTTCAAAATAACCTGCAAAAGGTCATAGAAGCTAAGAAATGGCGAGGGAAAGATTTTAACCTGGGTATACAGATGGCTAAATTCTTTTCACTGTAAGTCACCTCTGCCTCTTTTGGAAGAAACAAGGCCCACCAAGTCCCTGAGGATATAAGTTCTCATAAATGGAGACAGAAATTAAGAAATGCTCGAGTCAGGCCTGTGTAGAGCACATGCCTAGCATGCACATGGCACTGTGTTCAATCCCTAGGCCTTAAAAAAAAAAAAAGCCCAATATGGTGGTACACACCTATATTCCTAGCCCCCAGGGAGGCAGGAGGATCACTTGAGTCCAGGAGTTTGAGCCCAGCCTGGGCAACACAGTACCCCAATACACAAATTCAGTGCACCAATATGATACAATAAAATGCTAGAACCAAGCCGGGAACACAGTGGTGAACGCCTGTAATTCCAGTACTTGGGAAGCTAAGAGAGGAGGATACCAGGTTCGAAGCCAACCTCAGCAACTTAATGAGGCTCTCGGCAACCTAGGGAGACCTTGTTTCCAAATAAGAAATAAAATTGAGCTGAGGGTGTAGCTCAGAGGTAGAATGCCTCCGGGTTCAATCCCCAGTACTACAAAACAAATAAATGAATACATACATAAAATGCTGGAACCAATGTTCCTACATACTGTGGAAACTGCCTGGCCTTTCAATTACAGGGAAGAAAAACATGTGGAGAACATAACTCAATTTTCTTCTCCCCCAAATTTCCAGTTATTTAAGGCCAAAAATCAGACATTGTCCTCTATTCCTCTCTTCTTCATTTCCAAGCGGCCTGAAAGTCCTACTGGTTCTACCTATGAAATATATCCTACATGTAACTATTCTCACCCCTGGCCCCTTTTAGCACTCCAGTCTATCTGGATTCCTGTGCTCTTTTCCTAGTTGGTCTGCCTGCTTCTACTCCTGTTCCCTTAAAACTTGAGGCATCAGCATCCTGCTTAAAACTCCAATGCCTTCTTAGTACACAAAGAATAAAATCCTCCTCAGCCTACCACACATGCCTACCACACATGCCACACATGATTTTTCTCTCCGCTCATTCTGCTCCAATCAAACAGGCCACCCACACAGGCCCTCTGGTCCTCAACTAGGTTCTTTTTCTTCTTTTTAGTCTCATGAACTTGCTATTCCTTTTGCCTATAACAATCCTCTCCCCTCCCCCACCCTGAACTACACATGGCTGGCTCATCATTCCAGTCTCAGCTATGGGAGGACTTCCTAGATCACCCAATCTAAAGTACCCATTTCCCATGTTATTGCATTACTCTGTGTTTGTTTGTTTGTTTGCTTGCAGTACTGGGGATTGAACCCAGGGGCATTCTACCTCAAAGCTACACCCCTAGCCCTATTTTTTATTCTTTATTTTCAAACAGGGTCTAAGTTGTGGAGGGCCTCTCTAAGTATCTGAGGCTAGCCACAAACTTGCTATCCTCCTGTTTCAGTCTCCCAAGTACTGGGATTACAACCATACGCCACCGTGACCAGCTGCATTACTGTTTTTATCCGTTCATAATAATTATCGCAGAAGAAATTCAGCCTGTTTATTTTTACTCCATAAAGGGCAAGAAGTTTTCTTCATTTAATACTATATCCTTAAGCCGGGCATGGTGGCGCACGCTTGTAATCCCAGCATTTGGGAGGCTGAGACCAGAGGATCCGGGTTCACGACCAGCCTCAGCTACCTAGTGAGGCACCCTGCAACTTAGTGAGACCCTGTTTCAAAATAAAAAATAAAAAATAGGGCTGGGGGTATAGCTCAGAGGTAGAATGCCCCTGAGTTCAATTCCCAGTATCGCAAAAAAAAAAAAAAATACTATATCCTTTGTACCAGAATGGTGCCTGGCACACACACATTTAATATTTGAAAAGATTAAATGAACAGTATTGGGAAAAGGGCTCATAGAAAACAAAACTCCAAGCTGGGCTTGGGGGCACACGCTTGTAATCCCAGCTACTTGGGCAGCTGAGGCAGGAGGATCACAAGTTCAAGGGCAGCCTCAGTCACGTAGTAAGACCCTGTTTCAAAAATAAAAAGGGCTGAGGGTGTAGCTAAGAGGTACAAAGACTGTGAGTTCAATCCCCAATACCACAATCAATCAATCAAAACCTCCAATTCTTTAGAGGCAATGTGTTATATAAGTAGATGTTGATTCACAACTCACATTTTTGGTCCACCTTTTCACCCCATCATAACCCTTGGTGCGGAGTTTATCATAGAAAAAACTGTTGAAGAAATGCACCTGTACCAATAACATGAAAGAGATGGATGGAATTAAAAGACTGAGAGCCTCCCATCAAGTCTACCCAACCCCCTCCCAGTCTACTCCATTTCGTATGGCTCTAAGGACTGGTTCCAACAACCCCTATCCAATAATGAACTGATAATGTCTAAAAAAAAAGTATCATTTTTAACCTTTTCTTATAGATAGGTTCTCACCCCAATTCTTAGCTAGCCATAAGGAAAAACACTAAAAATTGGCAGGAAGGAAAAGAATTGGTAAGTCCAGGGCCAAGCTTAGAGATTTGAAATAGATTACTGTCTACCACCTCTCCCCCCAAAACAAAAACTCTCTTTATATAGAATGAAAGAAGCCGGGCGTGGTGGCGCACGCTTGTAATCCCAGCATTTGGGAGGCTGAGACCGGAGGATCCGGGTTCGCGGCCAGCCTCAGCTACCTAGTGAGG
>PVLC010033490.1:0-17447 GCA_004027655.1 Graphiurus murinus | reverse complement strand
ACTGCAATACTCCCCTTTCTGGGAGACACTTAATAGACCAAAAATAGTTTTAAAATATATAACAATAAAAGATGGAGAACGACCATTTTTCTTAGAAAAGATATAAGAAAAAGAAAGATCTATGTTTGGAATATCTCAAAGTTTGCAATTATTAACTCATCTGGGAAAGAAATGATTTGCTTAATGACCAAAGGAATTGTACTGTCCCAAAGGAGACTGTAACTAGGTATTTTAAATAGGGATTTATGCACTGGGATTAAAGAGGGACAGGGAGATCTGTTATTCCCCTATACTGGCTACTATGGCTAAAGACTAATTTAAAGCTCATGTACATTCTTTTCAGTTAGTGTGGATTATGATTCATTTTAATTGTGATTTGGCACTATTTGGGAAAAGCAACCTTGTTTAAAGAAATAAAGTTAAGAGATAAGTTTCTTAATTTATCTCAGCTAAAATATTTGTAATTGATTCACCTGGCCAATTTGATAAAATCATACTTTAAGATAATAAAGCTCTTAAACTTACATCTATAGATAATTTATATTTCCAATACCAAAAGCCCCTGGAATTTTTTTTTTTTTTTTTGTTTTGTGGTGCTGGGGATTGAACTCAGGGCTCAGGGGCATCCTACCTCCAAGCTACACTCCCAGTCCTGCTTTTTATTCTTTATCTTGAAACAGGGTCTCACTAAGTTGTGGAGAGCCTTACTAAGTAGCTGAGGATGGCCGTGAACCCAGATTCTCCGGTCTGAGCTTCCCAAGTACTGGGATTACAAGCGTGAGCCACCACACCTAGATTCCTGGCAAATAATTTTAAGTGAAATTTTGGCAAACAGAGGTGGAAAGATTTTTACATGGTATATTTGTTATCTGCCTTTTCCCATAACTGTTAGTTTCAAATTAATGAATATTTCTCCAAATCATTTTACTATCTCTTAAACATTTTAAAATTGCTCCTCCTTTAGGTCATTTTTGTTTTATATAAAGCTAAAATGAGCATCTAAAATGAATGGACCTTTTTATTATTTTATTTTGAGAAAAGCCTCTCAAATCAATTTCTGTAGGAAATTGAATGGTGTTATTTGATTTCCTGAATCATCATCTACAGAATAGACTTGAATACAGCAAAAGACTTGAGCAGTTTTCCAATACTTTCTGTATGTTTTCTTTAGTTTCCACTTTCACAATGGGGAATCTTTGTTTTCTTTCCAATTCAAACATTGTATAGCCTTTACTAGAGAAAAATTTTTTTTTTATTCTTTAGACTCTTATCATTTTAGAAAGGATATGTATCCTTTTGGAGAAGTTCTTTAGTAAATGCAGGTCCTTATTTATTAATCAAAAACATTTTGAACCCACTTAAAATTAGAAACTCTTTTTCCTGGTAATATGCAGGACTAATTTATTTGGGCAAAATAAGGAAAAATCAAAGAAAGTAGAATATATTTCTTAAAACATCTTTTAAATCTTAAAATCAACTAATAATATATTTAGGGATCACAAGGCTAAAATTTGAGGGAAAATGGAACTCAAGAGAGATCAGTAGAACCCTGGAACCAGTCTTGCCACTGAACACTCATTATTTCAGAACATCATAAACTTTGGTTTTAGTATCTTCTAAAAGCTAAAAGGATAAAATTTAAAGGTCCAGGCCCCATGAAACAGAGAGTTTAATCAAAGACCTTTTACCAAAGAAATAATGACTGCAATGATGATATTCTAGTGTAGTAAAAATAGTCTATATTTGAAAAAATAAGGATAATCTCCATTTGGTGAAAAAAAATTAACTTACAGATCCAAGAAGCAAATGAACCTCAAGCAGGATGAATACAGATAAAGATACACTTAGCTAAATATACTCAAACTGCTGACAGTCAAGAATGAAGAGAAAATCTTGAAAAAAATGACACATTACATGAAGGTCAGAAGATAGTGTTTTATTTTCAAAATGCTAAAAGGAAAATATCTGTCAACACAAAAGTCTACGTCCAGTAAAATTATCCTTTTACAATGAAGATAAAAACAAAAAAATAAAAACTAGAGATGATTCACTTCCTTTAGGTATGCACTATAAGAAATGATGAAGTTTTCTCCCTGAAGTAAAATTATACCAGACAGTAATTTGAATAAAGGAAAGAAATGAAGAACATTAAAAATGGTAAGTGTGTAGATAAAAGTGATACATACATATATATTATTAGTATAGAATATTGTATTGTATTATTTGATTTTCTGAGTCACCAACCATAAAATATTAGTGAACATATTATTTGAAGTCTTGGGTAGGCTTCCAGTACTTATTGTATGCTTTTTTTTTTTTTTTTTTTTTTTGCCGTACTGAGGATTGAACTCAGGGGCATTCTACCTCTGAGCTACACCCCCAGCCCTAATTTTTATTCTTTATGTTTGAAACCAGGTCTCGCTAAGTTGTGGAGTGCCTCACTAGGTAGCTGAGGCTGGCCTCGAACCCGGATCCTCCGGTCTCAGCCTCCCGAATGCTGGGATTACAAGTGTGCGCCACCACGCCCGGCCTTTTCATTTGTATTTTTAGTTTTCACTTCCACCATGGGAAATTTTAATTTTTATTTCAATATAAACATGACTTTTTAAATAAGAACTTTTATTTATTCTCTAAATTCTCACACATTAGAAAGAATATATACAAATTTTATTACTATTATTATTATTTTTTTTTTGTGGTACTGGGGATTGAACCCAGGGACACTTTACCTCTGAGCTACACACCCAGCCCTATTTTTTTTTTTTTTTTTTTTTTGAAACAGGGTATTGCTAGGTTGATGAGAGTCTCACTACTTCCTGAGGCTATCCTTGAATCTGTGATCCTCTGATCTCAGCCTCTCTAGTACTGGATGTATAGGCATGTGCCACCATGCCTGGCTCTATTACTATTCTTAATACATTTAAACAATATATGCTGACTTACAGAAAAAATTTATTTCTCTATAATTTTTTATTTTTAGCCTCTACACACACACACACACACACACATACACACACACACACACACACACACACACATATGACAAGTAGCACAAAGAATGGTAGAAAGTTCAAACAGGAGCATGCTTGACATGGTTTTCACAAATATTGTGGTCAAGATTTTTAATATTAATATTTTAATTTATTATCCAAACCAATAATAAATGGATTATCAAGTCGACATTTGTGCAGGACTCTCAAATTATTTTTCTTAGCTACTTTCAGACATCCATGAAATGAGCAAATGTTATTTCCAGGTATGATAATCATTGTAGAGACAAACTGCATGATTAAAAAATGTATCTACTTTCAACAGGCTAAAACAATTTATTTAACTTTTCTTATACTTTCCTATTTAATAAGTACTGTTTCTTTACCACTTAAAAAGTAGTTAAATTTGATGAACAAAATAGTATGGTGATTGTCACATGGTCATTAAATAGTGTACCTTTTTATTTGTAATAGAAATCAAACTGAATAAAAGATAGTAATTTTTTTTAGAGAAAATGAGTGGGGTATCCTAGGTAGGATGTGTAAAATGGAAAGAGCAGAACCCTAGGACATATTTTCAAAATAACAGCAATGGTAGAACATTGGAAATCAAAGATAAATTGGCCAGGGATCCCCAGAGGGAATAACCAGAGAGTCAGAGTGTGTTGTCTCAGCACAAAAGCTAAAGCATGAAAGTCAATGGTGATAAGTGCTACTAAAAGGTTTGGTAAGATTAATATAGAAAATGCCCATTGACCTGAACAACAAGACAGTCATGGAGACATTAGCAAAAATGAAACAAAACAAAAAACCTCAAACTCAGGCCTGACACAAGACTGAGCTATCTAAAGGAGTGAATAGAAAGTAAATATATGAAGTACTGTATGTTGTTTCAAAAACTTTAGCTGGGAATTAAGAGGAAAAAGGCTAAAAGGAGACATAAGGTGTATCAGTGAGCTATTGCAATATACTCCCCCTTAACCTTGTGGTTTAAAGCAAGTACTTATTATCTCTCAAATGTTTATGAATGAGCCAGATGTTTTGTTGATCTGAGACTTGCTGGGCTCATTCATGCATTTGGGGTCAGTTGAAGATCAGTTGACCTAGGATGATCCGACTCACAGTTTTGAAAGTTGACTTTCTCTTGGTTGGGTTGCCGGAGTTTGACTGGGTCAAGTTTCTCTCATCAATCAGCATTCTAGTTCACATAGCAATGGCAAGGTTCTAAGAGAGCAGAATTCTGAGATCTCTTGAGGTTGAGTAATGAATTAATACACCATTCTGTCACAGAATCAGCCAAGATTCATAGTATTGGTAAACAGATTGACCTCTTCATAGGAGGAGCAACAAGGTTTCATTACAAAGTATACCAGTAGGCATAAAGAATAGGAGCCAAGCAGGTATGGTGGCTTACACCTGTAATCCCAGTACTTGGGAGGCTAAGATGGGAGGATCTCAGGTTCAAGGCCAGAAAGTGTAACTTAGCAAGATCCTGTCTCCGAATTTAAAATTTTAAAGGAGCTGGGTTCAGTACTCAGTACCACACAACGATGGAAGGAAGGAAGAAAGAAAGGGAGAGAGAGAGGAAAGAAGCAAGGGCATTTTTTGCAATCAGTCTGCCACATGAAATAGATGGTGGTTTTTCTGTTTGTTTTGTTTTTAGTGGACACAGTTGCTTATATTTAACTGATGTTGGAAAGAAGTGGCATAGAGGAGAGGTTGGAAATCCGAGATCATTGAAAGAAGGAAGCTCCTGCGGTAGAGGGAAAGCACATGGGATCTACAGAAGGGTCCTCTAGAGAGAAGTTTCCTTACAACTCAGGGGAGGCAGGCTGGAGGGGGAGAGCAGAGCCGTGTGTTTATTTGGTGGAAGGAAGTTGAAGAAATTATGTTCTGGTGTGTCCTTTTCACAGAGAAGAGGGAGGCAAGCAAATTTGTCAAAAGTTAGGGGAGAGGTGGAAAGTTTGGATATGTACAGATATTGGAAAGAGACTTAACCAGGAAAATAATAAGCCTGGTTGAGATTTGAGATATGACTTCAACATTTCATCAGTTAACATGCTGTTAGCACTTTCTCCAACCATATTCAGCTGCTCAGAGGCAGCCATGGACAACATGGATGGTTACATTCATTTAAGCTTCAGATTTTTCTAGGCTAGTGAGTTGGAAGGACAAAGGAAGTAGAAAAAGAATAGCTGCTGATGGAATATAAATCAGACTGAGAAACTGAACGACTATAGAAGGTGAGTGCATTGGTTTGCTAGGTCTGCTGCAATGAATAATACATACATACTGGGTGGCTTAAACAACAGATTTGTGTTTTCTTATCATTCTAGAGAACAGAGGCTCAGGATCAATCTGTCAGCAGGTCCAGTTTCTCCCAGGCCTCTCTCCTTGAGTGGCAGAGAGCCATCTCCTCACCATGCTCATGCAGTCTTTCCTCTGAGCACATGCATATCTGTGTCCTAACCTTTTCTTATAAAGATGCTAGTCATGTTGGATTAGGACCCACCCTTAAGTTTCATTTATCATAATTTACCTCTTTACAAACACAGCCATGTTCTGAGGTACTAGAGGTTGGAGCTTTAATATGAATTTTGGAGGGACATGATTCATTCTACGACTGATGATAACCAGGAAGTGAAGGGATGTAGTGCCTAGTGGCTTTGTCTAAGTCAAAGAACCAGTGTCATCGGAATGGATAAAAGAGAATTGAAAGAACACATGTTTGTGGGTAGAGAGTTGGGTGCCTGGATTTATTACTCATAGGAGCACTGGCTCCTTAGATTATGACAAAGTTTAAGAAAAAGTGGTGAAAGTGGGTAGCTGAAGAGAAAAGAATAATCAGGAATTGACAAGGGTAGAATTCTTGGAAGGGTTTTCCTATGGAACTGGAAGTCATTGAAGTTTAGGCTGCACTTAGGGTAGTGGTTACTGATAACAAGGACATGGCTTATGGAGACTGCAGGACTTTAAAAGAATCAGTTCTTAAAGACCTTGGAGGATGTGGGGTCCTAGAGACTAGATCTTTCTCCAGAAGGCTCTGGAGAGGTCAGATACAAAGTGACTGGAGAGACTCTGGTCCTCCTGGAAGGAGTCAGCTTCAGACTAGCTTGAGTGTGAGGAGTCAGGGGAGAGGAGAGGCCTTGAGCCTTGGCCTCCCGGGTGCCAGGCTCTAGGGCCATGGCAGCACTCCAGGACTGAGAGGTCTATGAGATGTTAGCAATTTTAGTGGAAGGGATGGGGAAGTGCTTGTAAGGCCCTCATGCTTTGTTCTTTGAGTTGAATTCAGAGTGTAACATTACTCCTTCCTTTATGCCTTCCTGTCAGCGCACAACAGTATAAAACAATAACAAATACTGCAATATCAGAACATAAATATTATCCTACCCACTGTAAACCCCATATTTTGAATTACTTTCTGCAGATTTGCCTTCCTGGTGCTTTATTACTGTGGTTACCATGTTTTCCAAACCAAAAAGCCTGAGACATGTTGGCTGGAAAAGGACAGAAATTTACAACAGTAAGGTCTCAGAACTCTTCTGATTGCCATTGCACATGCATACATACATCAAGTTTATGCATGTTATGTGACAAATCCTACCCTCAGCCTGTATGAGTTTATTTACTCTTTGTAACAACCTACCTTTTAAGTTGACTTTGGGGTATTTAATATTTTGGATTTGTATCCATTTTTTGTATGTTGGGAAAAAAAATAGTCTTCCAGTTTATGGGCTGCCTGTTCACTCTCTTAAAAATGCTTTTCATGACTTTAATCTTATAATCTTATTTATTGTATTGGGCTATATTTGGGGACATACCAGTTCCTAGAATTCACTACTTATTGGCAATGGTTCCTCAGCAGTGCCCATAGAATATAGGTTTAAACTTTAGCCAGTTTAAGACTTCACTGGCTCTGAGAAGCCAGTGCCAGATCTGTGAAATCTAATCCCTGTGCTCCTGTGAGAAAGGAGGTTTTGTCTTGGCCTCAGTGACATAGGCCAGTGTACTTGTCTGCTCCATTCCCAGACACAGCTCCATCAACCACGGATGCAGCTATAAATTCTGTTTGAAAAATTGGAATTTAGTGAGCATACAATTAGAGGAGTTCGTGTGTGTGTGTGTGTGTGTGTGTGTGTGTGTGTGTGTGTGCGCAGTTGCAAGCAGAAGTGAAGAGAAAGTGCCACTGAGGTCATGTCATCTCCTTGGGCAGCATTTTACTAAGAGACTAAATCCATCCATGCTAGCTGAGTGTGTACTGGGGAGGGGGTGATGAGTGTACAAACCTTCCTTGGTCCTATGCCCTCAGATTCAGCTCCAGGGAAGTCCAACTCCTAGTCATTGTAAGGTGAGGGTCCGTGTACTGCATGGAGAAGATAAAGCAGGGCTTGTGTAGGAATCGTAGTCAGTATGCTAATTTACTTATTAAATTTTGCTTCTTCTGGTCTGTTGTCCTAGGGAAACTCAGAGCAGCACCCCCACAATAGTTGCGTGTTCTTCTCTTCTCACACTGGAGGACCCTTGAGGTGGGAAACCCTGCTTTTTTCTTCCATGTATTACACCAACATGGAGTAGTTTGAAATAGAATGAGCAAAAGTTGAAGTAGGATTCAGTGGAAGGAGGCAGTAAAAGACCACAAAGAATGTTTCCCCTTTAAAATTAGAAAAATGATTAGCATAAGCACTATTTGTTATTTGAAGACTGCTTAAAATAACGAATGAAATCAGAGAATTTTCAGAATATACCTAGATGCCTACATTGCTCAAAATCCTTTTTTTCTTCTTTTTCCTACTTTGGTATGTATGGTGACTAATTTTTTGTGTCAACTTGTCTAGGTTTCAGTGCCCAGATGTTTAGGTCAAACACTGGTCTAGATGTTGTTTTGAAGGAATTAGATATGATTAATATTTAAGTTAGCAGAACCTTGAGTCAAGCATATTACCATCTATGATGTGGATAGGCCTTATCCCAACCACTGAAGGCCCTAAGAAAAGAGCTGAACTCTCCTGAGGAAGAAGGAATTCTGCCTCTAGCCTGCCTTCAAGCCAGAGGTCTAACATCAGCCCCTCCCTGGGTATTTAGCCTGCTCAGTCTGAAGATATGGAAGGGGGGGGGTAACCTGGGCATTTTATCACCCTGATGGAGTACACATAAAAATCCTTCTAATGCAATCACTCATTTTCAGCCACAGACCTTCTTTAAAGGGGAAGATCAAGTATGTACCACACCTAGCTTGCTGACTGATTAGCTAGTAATCCAAAAGTGGCATTTAATCCAAGGGGCTTGACCAATCAAGTGGCAACGTCATCCCCCCCACAACTGCTTAGATTCAGTCAATAATTAAACTATCAAATGTTGATTATATTTTGAGTGTTGAATTAAGTGTTGTTTGACTTAAAAAGAAATAAAAGACAGCATACTCCCATTGAGCCTATGTACTAAAGGAGCCAATTTAAGACTAAATCCACATGTGGACAGAAAATCAATGACAATATTTCATAAGACCATCATTGTTAGAGAATGTTGGGTGCTATTCAAATAAATTATTCTTATAATGTAAATGTTTTCACCAAATGAAATCTTGTTTTAACTTTAATAACATTAGCGATTGTGATGAAAAATAAAATATTATTAGGGAAATTCAGGATGTTTATATCAGTTATGTATCTTTTAGCTCCAGACTGACCTAATGGAATAATTTGGAAAAAAAACCTTAGGAAGTTCTAGATGAACCAGATCTAGATTTTTCTTCTAAATTATATAAAGTTCATCTTTCTTGTCATGAACCTTAATAGAAGTTTATACTTTACTAGTTACTGAGTCTAAGACCATTATTTTATAAATGCCAGAAGTTAGTTCCTGGAGGTAGAATAATTTCCTCATAGTCACTTAGCTAGACACTTTAGTTAATCTAGCTAGTCATGCTAGCTATATAATGAAGTTACTACTGAAATTTATAACTCTTATAAATATGTTGCTACTGCCTTCACTGCCCAGGCCGTTGCTCAGGCTGTCTGGAAATGGAGTAACTGATCTGCTTGTCCTTTACACAAAGCCCATTTGTCATGAGCAAGCTATGCCATTAACATAGATCAAACACAATCATGTCTTTCCACAACATCAGAATTTATTGAATAAAAGTAATTCATAACTACATCACTTTCATCAGTTTCAATTCATTGAGGATTCATGGGTTACCTGCTAGTCATAAGCCAGACAATCACAAAGTCTTTTATTCCATTCCAATTTATTCCTAATACCAGTAACACTCAAGTTACACACCATACTTTACAAAAGTGTGTGTGTGTGTGTGTGTGTGTGTGTGTGTGTGTGTGTGTGTGTAGGTTCCAGAAAAGCAAAGCATTTCAGGAAGCTGAACTGAGATCAAAGGCAGATACAAATAATAAAACACAAAGTCCTTAGAGGTGGTCAGATAAGGTAATGAACCAGCCTAAGAATTTGTTCAGGGTGCAGAGCTGTCAGAGATCAGAACTTACTCTAGGCCAGGGCCCAGATGACAGGCAGTTTTGAAGTGGGCCACATCAAGCAGAAAAGTATAGCTGAGCTGAGGTCAGATGCACAGAGAATTAGAGGTTCATCGCCTGTCAACCTTGGGGTGTGTTCACCAGATGATAGGTCAGTATGTGCCCCCAGGGCAAGTCTCTTGGTGCTCTTCCTTTTATGGTATTCAGGTAAGGGGATTACTTCATTTGGTGGTCTACTGTGTTTGATGAGCCTGGTTTTTCTGATATAGGGTTGATACGCCCATGTATCCACATGCTTTTGATTTGATTTGGTAAGTTTGTAGGTGGTCATTATTTATTAGCATGATTATTTATGAGTTTGTGTCTTATGGTTGTGCTAGGCAAATGATGTTTGTTTACTTGTGGAAACAAGGTGTAGAATCATTCTATCTTGGCACTTGTACTCAAAATGGAGTGATGCAAAGCAAACTACTTCTTTATAAAATGTAGTAACTCAAGCCAGGCATGGTGGCATATGCTCGTAATACCAGTACTTGAGAGGCTGAAATAGGAGGATCACAGATTCAAGGACAACCTCAACCTAGTGAGACCCTGTTTCCAAGTAAGAAATAAAATTGGGCTGGGGGTATAGCTCAAAGATAAAATGCCTCTGGGTTCAATCCCCCAGTACCACAAAAAAAAAAAAAATACTATATATGTATGTATTATAGTAACTCGTGGTGAAGCCTGGCTTGAAAAATGCTATTCATCATGGAGTCACTCAGAGCAGGATGCAGCCTGCTCTCCACACCATGCTCAAAGGCTAGTTCAGTTTTGGTTGAGTTCTAGTCCAGCCTAAGGGGATCATCCATTATGTGGTTTGTTGAAATCTCGAGTTGAATCTGATAGTGAAGAAATTATAACTTCTAACCTTCCTAGCTCTGGGTCATTCCTGGGTTATAGGTATCCAGAAGAGTCAATTAGCTATTAGTCAGACCTTGACTCAGTTGACTACAGGCAGACCAGAAACTCAACTTTTTTTCATATGGGAAATATATTAGAGAGAGATAGCAGTAGCTACTTACAATAATGCTTTTGGGTTATTAATAGTGTTTCTTTTTTTTTTTTTTTCGGGACTGGGGATTGAACTCAGGGGGATTCTACCTCCGAGCTATACCCCCAACCCTATTTTTTATTCTTTATTTTGAAACCGAGTCTCACTAAGTTGCGGAGTGCCTCACTAGGTAGCTGAGGCTGGCCGCGAACCCGGATCCTCTGGTCTCAGCCTCCCGAATGCTGGGATTACAAGTGTGCGCCACCACGCCCAGCTCAATAGTGTTTCTTAAAGTTGAGTTGGAATTGAAGGGTTGTTTAGGAATCTCTTGAGTACGTAGGTTAAACTTTGAGTCTGACTTAAAGCCAGTTGCCTTAGAATTTAAATCTGCATTTAACCAAACTCCTAACCCCCTTTCACACAGTATCAAGATCCAAATAGGCTTTCCTCAGTCCTTTGTTCTTTGAAAGGTGCTTGTAATTTAGGAGGAACCCAGAGCAGGTTTTGCTAAGACTTATACCAACTTCCATGCTCTAAGTATTGTTTGCAATTTCCCTTGATGATTATTTGTAAAACACCAGTTCTTCTTTACATTAATAATGAATCTCATCTGTTATTTTCACAATGCCATTTCTTCTAATTAAGCAGTCATTCCACACCTCTTAATGAAACCAGTATTTTCCTATTGGGTTCTTGTCTCATGGAGTTTGAGGAATGGCACAGATACCAGAAAGGTGAATAGAGAGTTTATTGTAAAGCTGGCAGGAGAGTAAAAGAGGCAAATCACCCGTACAGTCAGTGGGGACTTTGGTGTCCAGGAGCTGCCTTCTGATAGCTGCCTGGCCAAGTGCCATCAAGTGCACATCATTTTCTCCCAAAGTCCATGTGATCTACAAGAGAAAGAGAGTTTCCAAAGGGAGGGGTTCCTGAGAGGGTAACCACTTTGGGCTGGCTTTTATAGGGGTTTATATTCTTCTTTGAGTTTCCATCTCTTGGTCTTGGGTCCCAGCAACATCCAATTCCAGGTATTTTTCTTTTGCATTGTTCAATGTTCGTGTCTCTTTTTTGATGGAGCTGGATCAGGTAACAGCCCTGAACTTGTCCAACCTGCCCTACAAGGTAATTACGAAGTTGGAATGTGATAAAGACTAAGCTCTATCCTAGGTTATACAAGCACTAGCATTGACATTGATATAAACAGTTCTATCCTGGGCAGGGGTGGATCCTTCCTCTGCCTCTCAAATAATTTTGGAGAATTTCCACCAAGAAAATCATTTAATCCTGGATGGAAACCACCCCTGGAAACAGTACAGTCTGTGCTGGCATTATAGATATAACTATCAGAGTCATTCTCTTTGAGAAATAACATGTTTCCTTCTCCTGCTCTTGGACTTTGTATTCTCTCTCTCTCTCTCTTTCTCTCTCTCTCTCTCTCTCTCTCTCTCTCTCTCTCTCTCTCTCTCTCTTTCTCTCTCTCTCTTTTCTTAGTCAACCCCTCTGACCTGAAATATCAGTCTTGAGTCTAGAAGCCAGTTCCCATTAAGGTTGACCTACATGATCCTGCTTGCTCTCTGGGGGATGAGTGGGTTCCACCAGCATCTCTAGGAGTTATTGTTAAAGTTTTCTGCAAATTCACACTTGTACAAATCACCCAGACCTTTGACCTATTTTTCCCCCATGGTGTAATTTAGATCTAGGCCTTTAAATGTGTCAAGCCTAGTTTTCATTTACAACTGAAAATTTTGCTGGTGTGTCTTCTTTCTTTACAAGCAGTAATGAAAGACATGAAGCTTTCTATTTTAGTATCTCAAGTTTGGTTAAGAGTTTATTTTTATTGCAGTTCATGGATTCTTTCCCAAAGCCTTGATCTATTCATGTCTTACAGATATACTGCAGTCACATTTACTTCAAGCAATATAACCAGAACAGTTCACTGATAATCAAGAAAAAATTAATTTTGAAGAAAAAATATACAGTCATAAAGGAAGGTCAGGGGTTGGCTCTTCCAACCCACCCATTTTACAAATGAAAATAAAGTCTGAAGACGGCTCAAGCAACTTGACACAAGACACAACTGTATAGGACTAGCAAGAATTCCCAAAATTGTGGTCTGAAGCTTCTAGCCCTGTCTTATTTCCATTATGTAAGATGACTAGGACTGTTCTGGCAGGGGCAGCCATGGATGAAGAATGTACAACTAGTATATCACTTAGGATTAGGGGTTCAGTTGCCATCTGACAGAAAACAAATGTACCACAGTGTTTCAAACAAATTAGAGATTTCTCTATATTTTTTCCCAAAGGGGAAAAAAGGTAAATCATCTAAGGCTGGCATGGAAGTTCCACAATATCATTGTGAAATCCAAGCTTTTTCTCATTTCCCTGTCCACCTTCTTTAGGGTCATCCATAGTAGTCAGGGTGGATGACCAGCCATCACATCTATGTTTCAGGTGGGAAGAAAGCAGAGAGCTAAGGGAAGTGGGCACACATGCCAGCTGAATCAGTCCCCTTCAAAGAATGTCCCCAAATTCTGCATTCTATGCCTTCTGTTTACATCTTACCAGCTAGACTTGTGCCATAGGATTATCTCTAGCTTTAGAGGCAGTAGTAAAATGACCATGATGGATAAAACAGGAATTCTTTAAGGAAGAAGAGGAAAAAATATTGAATCGGGAACAAGCAATAACCTTAAACTGGGGAAGCTGGACTCTAGATGCTACCAGGGATGAACTTAGTCCATCAAATGGGAGGACACAGGGAGAGGAGGAGCCCAATCTACTGGAACCCCTCAGCCTTATTTTACTTGATCTCATGGTAGTCTTCCGAACAATAGATCACTCCCATACTCCCTCAGCCCTATTTTATTTTTTATTTTGAAACAAGTTCTCATTAAGTTACAGTCTCAGTCAGTATTCTCACTGATATAATCCAAAATAACTGACCATACAATTTAGAGGAAGAAAGATTTAGTTGCTCATTGAGATTTTTGTGAGGCCAGGGACTTCAGATCTCAGGGCAGGGCAGCAGGAAGTAGAGACAGGGAGAGAACAAGACTTGTTTCTCACATTATGGAGACTAGAAGCAGATAGAGAGCAAAGGGAGGAAAAAGGATGTATAATTGCCAAGGCCACACCCCCAGGGATGCCTCCTTACCAACCAATTCCTGCATCCAACATTGCTGCCTTGCTTTAGTGAGGGATAAGGAGACATTCTAATCCAAACCATTACAGTTAGCATGAACTGCTGGCCTTGAACCTGTGATCCTCATGTGCCAGTCTCTCTCCCTTCCTTCCTCTCTGAGAATGACCTCCCTAACACAATGACCTTGCCTCTTTGTCCTGAGCCCTAATCTTCCCAGTTGGCTGAAGCCTGTAGGTTAGCAAATTCATGAAGTCTCTAAGCTTCTACACATCAGTGTTCTCAGCCTTCTACATACTCCCTCAGAGCCAATGGAGCACAAACCCTGCTATGAGTAGGGGTCCAAGGAGATAATAAAAATAAAAATATAGAGAGAATAAGAATGCTACAATTAATACCCCCAAGTATTTCCAACCAAGCTGTGTTCTTGCACATGATTTCCTCAGTGCTTAAATCACCCTGAAGTGGAGGGTCCCCCTCGCAATGTGACATCAGTGCAAGACTCATTGGAAGCCTGGTCTGCTAGTGTGCAGTTTCGTACAATTTGCTTTATATGTCAGTCTCAGTAGGAATAGGGCTCCATACAGGATGGTGAGAAGTAAGGAAACCTCATTTCAAATAATCCCTGTTCACACCTGTGGTCAATGAATCAAACTACTAATCTGTCTACTTTGGAGCTTTCTCTTTGGTTGGATGCACAGGCATTTAGTAGTAAAATAATTGGACATGAGTAGATTGTCTAAGTGCACAGCTAATGAGGTTTTTACATTTTCCTTTTGGCTTTCCTGACTAGCTGTCATTCTTGGTTCAAGATGAAACTTGTTTGTAATAGACAGGTTATAGCGTTATCTACTTGTGTGATCTAAGGGGTTCAGAAGTCTTGTCCTCCAAGTCCCTCAAATCTTCTCTATCTAACCTTCATTGCTACCAGAAATTCTACTAGTTAACCATTTATTTCTCTGTAATAAGCAATGCCTCAGGGAACAGTAGTGTATGTCCATTTATATATGCAAATATTGTCCTTGGTAAAGAGAATGCTTTTATGTGATGTGATTTTATCTGATTGCTTTTAATTTAGAAGGAGTAGCTAATTCTTGAACTCCACTGATGATCTGCAGAGTGTGGACAATGACTCCTGGGAAATTGTGTGTAACTAATATCTCCCTTGTCATGATGAGCTTGTGGCTATCAAATAAGGTCACCTTTTAATTTTTAAGTATTCATAATTCAGCAACACAGAATCTTTGTTCCTTAGATGAAAGTTCATTTTTCTCCCATTTTACCTCCCCAAAGGAATCTGGTAAACAATTGAGGAACTTTCCACGAGGTCCACAGCTTCTTCCTGGCTGTTTGTCACCTCTGCTGTATCTGAGCTGCGTCTGCACCAGGGCCCAGAAGTCACCTCTTGATGTCTTATATTTGGCTTTTTGTTTGTTTGTTGTTTTTGTTTTTTAACCACTATCCTCCATATATAGCCCTTTACTAACTCCTCAAAATACACCTAAATGCAGACTGAAGGTTTTAAAACCTTTACTACAGATTTAAGGACAAAAGTAAAGAATTATATTTCAGAAAAGAAACCTTAAAACTACCCTTGGGCTCTTATGCTCCTACACTGTGAGATATATACACCCTTCCAAAAGAAGTGTTCCCTTGATGACCATGTCTATCCTTAGCTTCCCTCCAAATTGAAGTAGCAGCTTTATCTTCTAATAGAAGGACCATTTACCATATTCCGCTTACTGCCAAACCCTGTCATCCACACAAAATCATCTCTAGCTGTTCAACTTTGCCATTTCCAAGAGAATCCACCACATCATTATGCATAGCCACTCACTCATCTCTTAGGTGAAATGGACAAATTCATAGAAATTTGCAAATTACCCAATCTGGCTTATGAAGAAGCAGAAAATCTAAGTAGTTCCATTAAAAGCTAAAAATTGACTAGCAATTAAAAATTCTTCCACAAGCCCAGGCTCAGATGGCTATACTTGTGAGTTCTATCAAATATTTAAGTAAGTGGAGTGTGGTGGCTTACACCTCTAATCCTAGTACTTGGGAGGCTGAGACAGAAGAATTACGGGTTCACAGTCAGCCTCATTAATTTAGCAAGGCCTTCCACAACTTAGTGAAACCTTGTTTCAAAGTAAAAAATAAAATATGGCTGGGGGTCTAGCTCAGAGGTAGAGTATCTCTGGTTTCAATTCCCAGTACCACAAAAACAAAACAAAACAAAAAATAAACAAAAAAAAATTTAAGGAAGAAACAATACCAATATGGAACAAACTCTTAGAAAATAGAGAACACTTCCCAATTCCTTTTGTGGGGTTCGTATTGGCCTGGTCCCAAGGCCAATCACAAGAAGGCATCACAAGAAAATGAAACTAGGTTTATGAACATAGGTACAAAACTTTCTAATAAAATATTAGCAAAACACACCCAGCAAAATATAAGAAGAATTATACACTTTAAACAAATGAGATGTACATCAGAGCGCAAGGTAGGCTTAACCTTTAAAAATCAATGTAATACACTATATTAATTGGATAAGGAAAATATAAAACATATGATCATCAGAATAGAAGCAGGAAAAGCATACAATAGAATCCAATACCCATGCATGACTAAACTTGAACATATTAGGAATAAAAGGAAAGCTCCTCAGTTTGACAAATGCTATCTCTAGCAAACATCATCATCCATACATACACACATCACATGTACAGCTAACATCATTCTTAATTTTAATGATTAAATCCTTTTCTGTAATGTTAGGAGTAAGAAACAGATAGAGGCTCTAACCACTTTTGTTCAACAATGTGCTGGAAGTTTCAACCTGTGCAAAATAATGTGAAGGCACACTGAATGGGATATAAAGGCACTGGGACTGGAATGTAAAGGCATATAAATTGGAGATGAAGAGGAAAAATTGTATTCACAGATGATATAATCTCGGGCATAGAAAATCCTAAGGAATCTATGAAATATATTACAACTACTGAGTTCAGGTTAGCAATGTTACAGGATACAAGATAAATATATAAAAATAAGTTGCATTTCTATATAGGAGAAATCAGTCAGCTGAAAATTAAGTTAAGAAAACAAAGGGACTGAGGGTGTAGCTCAGTAATTGAGGCATGAAGTCCTAGGCTTGATTCCCAGAACTATAAAGATAAATAATAAATAAATAAATAGGAAAATAAGTTGGGCATGATAATGGCCACCTGCAATCCCACTACTTGGGAGGCTTAAATAGGAGGCTCGCTGGTTTAAGGCCAACCTCAGCAACTTAGCAAGACTCTCAGAAACGTAGTGAGCCCCTGTTTCAAAATTTAAAATAAAATAGGGCTAGGGGTATAGCTCAAAGGAAGAATGCTCCTGGGTTCAATCCCTAGTACCATAAGAAAGAGAAAGAAAGGAAGGAAGGAAGGAAGAGAGGGAGGGAGGGAGGAAAGAAGGAAATTCACAATAGATCAGAAAGAATAAAATTCTCAGGAATAAACTCAGCAAAAGAACTATAGGATGAAAATAATATAACATTGATGAAAAATTTAAGAGATCTATATGATGAAAAGCTATATCATGCTCACAGAATAGAGATTCTATATTATCAAGATTGCAAATTGGTCTATAGCTTGAACACAATCCCAATTAAAATCTCAGCAGGCTTTTCTTCTTTTCTATAGAAATTGGCAATGTTGATCCTAAAATGTATATGGAAATGCAAAAGACCTAGAGTAGCCAAAATAATTTTTAAAAATATATTTTAACCTTATGTAAAGCCATGGAATTGAAACACTG
>PVLC010033489.1:0-17537 GCA_004027655.1 Graphiurus murinus | reverse complement strand
CACATAGCAAAGAACTAAAATCCTGTTATAGCTGAGCCCTTAGATAACTACAGCCCCAGATCACGTCTTGACTGGAGCTTTGTTAGAGACCTAGAACCAGAGGACACAGCAAAGCTGCACCCAAATTCCTGATCCAAAGAAACTGTGAAATGATAATGTTGTTTTAAGCCTGAAACTTCTGAAGCTATTTATTTATTTATTTATTTATTTATTTATTTATTTATTTATTTATTGCGGTACTGGGGATTGAACCCAGGGGCATTCTACCTCCGAGCTACACCCTCAGTCCTATTTTTTATTCTTTATTTTGAAACAAGTTCTAAGTGGCTGAGGCTGGCCACGAACCCGGATCCTCCTGTCTCAGCCTCCCAAGTACTGGGATTACAAGCATGCGCCACCACGCCCGGCTGAAGCTATTTTTTTATACAACAGATAATTAATGCTGTTATTCTTATTACCTAGTAGTTTAACTTACGTCACATAATATTATAACAAATAGCAAGAACTAAGAAATAGGTAATATAAATTCTACTATCAATTTATTTCTGTATTAAATAACATTTGAAAGAGTACCTTTTAAAGAGTATATATAGTCCCTGTCTTACAAAGGTTTGGCTTGCAATTTTTTAACTTTATGGTGTTACAAAAGCAGTATGCAGTCAGTAGAAACTGTACATGGAATTCTGATCTTTCCCTAGGCTAGTGATACATGGTACAATACTCTTCTGAAATGCTGGGCAGCAGTGGGAACCTGCAGCTCCTCATCAGCCATGCAATCCTAAGAGAAAAGGCAACACTTTACACTGTATTTTTTTGTTAGGTGTATTAAATGTATTTTAAAATTAAGATGTTTACAATATGTCATGAGTTTATTGGGACTTAACCCCATCACAAGTTGAAGAGCATATGTACTTCAAATCATTTAAAGATTATCTATAAATAACCACATTTTCTTCATATAAATTGATAAAAAGAATTGATCATTTCTAGAAAATTCCAAATTACTGCCTTTTACTTTCAGGTGATACTCTATGCTAACTAACCCATTCAATGAATATTTACTTAGCTAGTATCCTTTATTTGCTGGGCTCTATACAAAGTAGCATCAAATATATGATTTCATAGTCTACACAAAGAAAGAATAAAAGCAATTTCATAGACAATAACCACTACAAAGAAAACCTACAATAGCCAAGCAAAGGCCAGTGTGATAAATTATCTATACCACTTCCTGTTGCTATGTGAACTACAGAAATGTGTTACTTTCTTTTTTGTTTTCTTACTGGGGATTGAAGCCACAGGTGTCCTACTTTTGAGCTACGACCCAGTCCTGACGTATGTATGTATGTATGTGCAAGCGTGTATTGAGGTACTGGGGATTGAACCCGGGGCATTCTACCCCTAAGTTACACCCCCAGCCCTAATTTTTATTCTTTATTTTGAAACAGGGTCTCACTAAGTTGTAGAGGGTCTCACTAGGTAGCTGAGGCTGGCTGCGAACCTAGATCCTCCGGTCTTAGCCTCCCAAGTACTGGGAATACAAGCATGTACCACCATGCCCGACTCCCAGCCCTATTTTTTATTCTTTATTTCGAAACAGGGTCTCACTAAGCTGTAGAGGGCCCCACTAAGTTGTTGAGGCTGGCTGTCTCAATCCTCCTGTCTCAGCCTCCCAAGTACTGGGATTATAGCATGCATCACCACGTACTGGGGATGGAACCCAGGGGCATCTACCTCTGAGCTCCACCTCCAGACCTTTTTTTTTTTAAATTCGTTATTTTGAAACAGGGTCTCACTATGCTGCAGAAGGCCTCACTAAGTAGATGAGGCTAGCCTCAAACCTGTGATCCAGGATTACAGATGTGTACCATCAACCCCATTGGGACTTATTTTAAATTGCATTCCACTGATTATTAGTGAGGCGGAGGACCTCAGGTTTATTGGCCATGTTAATTTTTTCTAAGAACTGCTTCTTCCTATCTTATTGTTCTTATTGTAGTATCATTTTATTCCTAAGAACTCTTTATATATTACAAATAGCAATCTTTTAATTTGTGGTAACATTTTTGTCTATATTGTCATTAAAATAACAATTTCAATTTTTATATAATTTTATTTAATAAAACCTATCAGTATTTTCTTTTATACAAATTAAAAACTTTCTCTAAATCATGCTCAATATAAACATGGGAGGAAAACATGATTCAAAAGATTTATTCCCAAGTTTACATATTTACTTACCACAAATTTTCAGTGGCGCTTCCAATTCCAAAAGAATAGGCTGGCTGAGAAAGATCTCACGAGACTTGATACATAAGCCCCGAACTTCTGCTTCAGTCATCTGCACAATCTTTCCTGGACGACATCCTCGTACTGATAAACAATGAATAAAATAGTCAGTTTTCTAAAAGTATATTCATAAGATAATAATTCTTAAAGTCATGCCCACTAGGCATGGTGGTATATGCCTATAATCCCAGTACTTTGGAGGCTGACACAAGAGGATTGCAAGTTCAAGGCCAGCACCTGCAACTTAGCAAGACCCAGATTCAAAATAAAAAATAAAGTCTGGGAGTGGAGCTTGGAAGTAGAATGCCCCTGGATTTAACCTCCAGGACCACAAAACAACATCTGTATTGAACTACTTTAGTTTGCACGGTCTTTTTTATTTTCCAGAAACCTCTAAAATCCTATTCTGTTTGCTTTTAATCATGTTGTCTCCAAAACAGAGACAATAGGAAATAATATAGACTGGGGATTGAGTCCAGGGGCATTCTACCTCCAAGCTAGCTATACTTCTAGCCCTTTTTATTTTTAAATAGGGTCTCACTAAATTGCTAAGTCTGGCCTCAAACCTGTATCCTCCTATTTCAGCCTCCCAAGTACTGAGGTTACAGGTATGCACCACCTTGTCTGGCTCCCAGAGACTGTATTTCTATATAGCCCTACCACTTCCATTTATAATTTAGTGCACACTTTTCTTACTAAAGATTGCTTTGAGCTGAGCCTGTAATCCTAGTATTTGGGAGGTTGAGACAGGAGAATTGCAAATTAAGGAAAGCCTCAGCAAGTAGTGAGACTCTCATCAATCTAGAGACCCTGTTTCAAAATAAAGATAAAATAGTGCTGGGGGTGTGGCTTGGAGGTAGAATGTCCCTGGGTTCAATCCCCAGTACCACCCCCACATCCCAAATTGCCTTGATTTCTTTGTCAGATTGAGACAGACTTTAAAGTCAGGCCCTCATAAGCAAAAGTTGTATATTCCATTAATATATTAAAAGAAAAATAACAGATAAAAGAGAGACTATGTACAAATGTGCTTCAGTTAATCAGACTGAAATCAGAACAATCTTCAGCAAAACTGCTTTTACTATACGAGCTTAGTCTATTAGCACTACCTCTCAGATACCAATAACCTACTTCTGATGCACAGTATGGCTTTTCCAAGTCCAAAAAGGGCATTTAGCTTTGTGCTTCTATTAAGTATCTGGAATGCTTGCTTAGATCCAGGGGCAATTCTTTTTTTTTTTTTGCGGTACTGGGGATTGAACTCAGAGGCGTTCTACCTTCGAGCTACACCCCCAGCCCTATTTTTTTATTCTTTATTTTGAAACCAGGTCTCACTAAGTTGCAGAGGGCCTTACTAAGCAGCTGAGGCTGGCCGCGAACTTGGATCCTCAGGTCTCAGCCTCCCAAATGCTGGGATTACAAGCGTGCGCCACCACGCCCAGCTCCAGGGGCGATTCTTAATCTTAGCATTAGTTTTACTGTTTTTGTTGTTTCCCCCTTTGTGGTACTGGTGATGGAGCCCATGGGCATTCTACCTCTAAGCTACACACCAAGTCCTACTTTATTTTTTTATTTTGAAACAGGGTCTCGCTAAATTGCAGAGGGCCTCATGAGGCTGCTGAGGCTGGCCTTGATCCTCCCGTCTCAGCCTCCCAAGTACTGAGATTACAGTAGTGGGCCACCATGGCCCGGCTTGGCATTAGTTTTAAATGGGGGGAATCTTAGTTTAAGGGAAAATAATTCATCTCAAAGGATTATAAACATCTGGTTGTTTTCAGATGACAAATACGCAACTAAAAGGCATACTTCAGAAAATGTATCGACTAATTCAACAAATACTTGAAATGTTGCTGTATGTTTAGTGATAACAACAATAGACAAGACAAACAGAACACCTGGCCATTATAAAAAAAACATTCAAAGCTGGGTGTGGTGGTGTGTGCCTGTGACCCCAGTTACTAAGGAGGCTGAAGCAGGAAGATCCTGGGCTTGAGGCCAAGCAACATACCAAGACCCCGCACTTCAAGAAATGGCCCAGAAGGGCTTCCAAAATTTAGTTGTGGCTTGATGGCAATCATTATATGTCACTTCAATCATCAATTTAAATTGTTCAAAATTATAGCAAGGAGCAGGTGTGGTGGCACACACTTATAATTGCAGTACTTGGGAGGCTGAGATAGGTGGATCACAAGGTTCGAAGCCAGCCTCAGCTACTTAGTGAGGCCCTCTGCAACTTAATGAGACCCTGTTTCAAAATTAAAAAAAAAAAAAAACAGGGCTGGGCATATAGCTCGGAGCAGAGCTATAATTAGCAGGGTTTAATTTATTTCTAAAAACACAAAAACAAAAAAATTACAGTGATGAATATTTTACCTTAGGTTTATTTTGTTTTTAATTTGGATTTCCCAAGTAAATAATTATGTAACTTTGACTAACATTTTTACAAAACTATAAAAGGAGCTGGGTGTGGTGGTACACGCTTGTAATCCCAGCATTTGGGAGGCTGAGACTGGAGGATCCAGGTTTGCAGCCAGCCTCAGCTACCTAGTGAGGCCCTCCACAACTTAGTGAGACCCTGTTTCAAAATAAAGAATAAAAAATAGGGCTGGGGGTATAGCTCGGAGGTAGAATACCCCTGAGTTAAATCCCCAGTACCGCAAAAAAAAAAAAAAACAAAAAAAAAAACCCCACAAAGCTATAAAATGCCTCAATTTATAAGTCATACCAACCCGAAAAGCTAAAATTTACCAAAAGAAAAACACTACAGAAAAACCTCTTAATTTCACTAATTCTAAAATCTATTTTTTCTAATTAATGTCTCCAAAGTTGTGAGATACCCTGCAATCGGTAGCTTCTTATAATTGCCAGTGGCTTTTTTTCCTCTTTGTGGCACAAAAAAGGACTTTCATTATTAATTCTTAGTCGATGAAATACTGTTAGAGAAACTAAGGGTTCTTCCAAAAGTTAATAAGCCTGTGGCAAGTGAACAAATCTTAGAAATGAATTAATTAGCAAAATGTTTGGGAAAATGAGATAGACATCTCATAGCAATCCCAGCTGTTTTTCCAATTCAAAAGCTGTGTTCTCTTATGTACCTCCAGATTTCTAAGAGCACTTCATATTTCTGAGTCATGTGAAAGAAAAGCAAGAAATGAGTTGCCCTGTAACATGGCAACTAGAGCACTATCACAATATTTAAGAGAGATTACAGTACTTGCATATGCGAGTCTAGACACATGCATCTCCCTCGATCAGGAAGGTACCCGAATCTCATACTTCATTAGGCACAAAGTGCTTCACGCCAATCATTTCATTTAGTCCTTCCACTATTCCAGGAATCAGAAAGGATACGTATTTCCACTCTACAATAGTAGAGAGAGATTAAATAACCTGAACAAGATAATGGCATCCAGGTTTTATAAGATTGGAGGAAGTGAAAAACAGCAGAGAACAATTCAAAGGCCAGTACTCTTTCCATTTTGTTATATAAAATTTTGGGAGCCAGGTGTGGTAGCGCATGCTTGTAATCCCAGTACTTGGGAGGCTGAGGGATTGTGGGTTCTTGGCCAGCCTCAGCTACTTATTGAGGACCTCTGTAACTTAGTGAGATCCTGTTTCAAAGTGAAGAATAAAAAATAGGGCTGGGGGTGTAGCTTGGAGGAATGCCTCTGGGTTCAATCTCCAGTACTGGAAAAATAAAAAAATTGGGGGAGGAAAAGTTCCCTGGAAAAAGAAATCTCAGCCTATAATAATTTCAAGCCAGGCAAAACCTTGTTACAGCAAATATCTATCATACTATTACTAAAAAAATTATTTTGAGGTATTATATACAAACAGTAAAGTATACTAACCTTTCATGAGTTAACTCAATTAATTTTTAACTGTAATGCACCTGAGTAACTACCATCTAGATTGAAATACATAATTCTTCCTGAAATCCTGAAGGTTATTTTGTGCCCTAACCCACAGTAATGCCCCAAATTGTTATTTCTTTCACTATAATCTGATATGTTTCAAATTTTAGACAGAAATATACAGTACACACTCTTTTGTTCATTATTTTATCTATGACAGCCATTCACATAATTGTGGTTAGAAGCCATTTAAAGTATTCCATTGAGAGTTAGGCTTGGTGGCACACACTTGTAATCCTGTACTTGGGAGGCTGAGACAGGAGGATTGCGGGTTCATAGCCAGCCTTCCCACTTAGTGAGGCCCTTCCCAACTTAGTGAGATCTGGTTTCAAAATAAAGAATAAAAAATAGGGCTGGAGGTATAGCTCAGAAGTAGAATGCCCCTGGGTTCAATCCCCAGTACCATACACACACACCCAAAAAAGTATTTCATTGAGCTGGGCATGGTGGTCCACACCTGCAATCCCAGTACTTGGGAAGCTGAGACAGGAGGATCACAGGTTCTAGGCCAGCCTCAGCAACTTAGACCATTTCAAAGTAAAAAAATAAAATAGGGCTGGAGGTGTAGCTCAGAGGTACAAAGCCTCTGGGTTCAACCTTCAGTACCATAAAAAAAAAAGAATACTCCATTGTATATTGTATAATATACCACAATATACTTACCTACCCTATTTGAGTATCTATACTCTCCTGGGTATGTTTATAATAAAGGTAGAATTGATGGGTCACAGAAAAGGCTTAGTTTTATTTAGGAGATACCACCAGTTTCCCAAAGCGGTTATACCAATTTATAATCCCACCAACACTGCAACTCTACATTTTGCCAACACTGGGCGTATTACTAGTGTTTTTACTTTTAACTATTTTGCTGGACGTATTTGCTCAAACTTTAACTTGCATTTCCCTGATGATTAAGGTTGTAGAGTACCTTTTCATATTACTAATGGGCCATCTGGATATCTGCTTTTTGGACAATTAACTTTGTCTTCATTCTTTAAAACTGGATTGACTTGATGGATGTGGTGGCACATGCCTGTAATCCCAGTATTTGGGAGACTGAGACAGGAGGATCTCAGGTTAGCAGCCAACCCCAGCAACTTAGTGAGACCTCAGCAACTTAATGAGATCCTGTTTCAAAAAAAATTTTTTAAATAGATAAAAAGGGCTGGGAGTGCAGCTCAGAGTAGAATGCCCCTGGGTTCAATCCCCAGTTCAAAAACAAAAACAAAACAACCAACTAGATTAACTTTTCTCCATCTTTTAATGCTGTCTTAATGAACACACGTTTTTTTATTTCAATGAATCTAAATTTAAAACAATCTTAATTAAACTTAAGCTTTTGTTGATTAGTACTTTTTGCATCTTGTTCAAGAAATCTTTACCTTCTCTAAGGATATTTCCTTGTAGATGCTTTATTGTTATAGCCCACTTCATTCTATAATCCATACGGTGTAAAATTCAAAGTTGATTTTTAGCCGGGCTTGGTGGCGCAAGCCTGTAATCTCAGTACTTGGGAGGCTGAGACACGAAGATCTCAGGTTTGAAGACAGCCTCAGCAAGTACTGAGACTCAGCAACCAAGCGAGGCTGTTTCAAAAATAAAAGCAAAATAGGGCTGGGGGTGTAGCTCAGAAGTAGAATGCCCCGGGGTTCAATCCCCAGTACCACACACAACAGACACACACATACACACACACACACAAAAAAAATTCAAGGTTCATTTTAATCCATGCAGATATGCAACTGATTTAGTACCATTTATGATCCTTTCTGCTACTAAAATGCAGTGACGGCTTTGTAGAAAATCAAGTGAGTACATATGAATGTGTCTTTTTGGACACTGAATTACTATTTGTAATCAAATCATTTTTTACATGAATACCACAGTCTTACTGTAACTTTTTTTTTTTTTTTGCATGGTACTGGGGTTGGAACCCAGGGACATTCTACCTCTGAGCTACACCCTCAGCTCTGTATTTTAGTCTTAATTTTGAAACAGGGTCTCACTAAGTTGCAGAGGGCCTCACTAAGTAGCTGAGGCTGGCTGTGAAGCGTGATCCTCCAGTCTCAGCCTCCCAAGTACTGGGATTACAAGCATGAGCCACCACGCCTGGCTTCTTACTGTTACTTTTTACAAAGCCTCAATAAGTGAGAATATAAACATCTTTTTTTTTTTTGTGGTACTGGGGATTGAACTCAGGGGCATTCTACCTCCGAGCTATACCCCCAGCCCTATTTTTTATTTTGAAACAGGGTCTCACTAAGTTGCAGAGGGACTCACTAGGTAGCTGAGGCTGGCCTCGAACCCGATCCTCCTGTCTCAGCCTCCCAAATGCTGGGATTACAAGCGGGCACCACCACGCCCGGCTATAAACATCATTTTGTTCTTCAAAATTTCCTTGGCTGATCTAGGTCCTTTTGCATTTTTAAGTATTTTAAAACTGGCTTGTACCTATCCTCCCTGACCTCAAACTAGTGGGAGTTTTTAATGAAAATGAACAGACAAGTCTAGGTAGATGGTACCCATGTCTTAACAATTTTAAGTCTCCCGATCCACAAACCCTCTATGTCACTTATTTACTGTGGCAGTCTTAAAGATTTTTTTCATTAAATTGATTTTGAAGGAACTGCTACTGTAAATGGGTTTTCTTATTTCATTTTCCAATTGTTTGCTGTTAATATACAGAAATCATAGTGACTTTATATATTAGGTATTGTTTACAGTTTCCTTTGATTCTTCTAAGTATATAATCATTTAATTTGCAAAAATAGTTTTAGTTTTTAGTTCTTTTTCAGTCTTTTGTTATTCTTCCTCACTAAACTGGTTAGGACCTCCAGGACAATGTTGAATAAAAGTGATGTCAGTAGTTTGCCCCATCATGTTCTTCAATTTGGGGAAAGGCATTCAATATTTTACCACTGAGTATGACAATAGTTGTGTAAATCTCATCATCTTGAAGAAAACTGGCCTCTATTTCTAGTCTACTAAGAATTTTTGTTATGAAGGGATTTAAAATTTATCAGACTTTTTCTTATCTACTGAGACAATCACATAATTTCTCTTTTATTCTGTCAATGTGATTTATCTTGTTTGATTTCTGAGTAGGCTAACCTTGGGTTCCTAGAATAAACTACCAGTTTATGACCTATTTTCTTATATATGGCAGGAATTCAGTTTGTTAATATGCAGCTCAGGACCTTTATGGCTATGCTCATAAGAGACACTGGCCAGTAATTTTCTTTTTATTTGGTATAAGATTTGTACTAGTTTCATAAAACAAGTTGGAAAGTATTATCTTTTTACTATTTTCTATAAGAGACTATGAATTATAAATCTATAAAAGACTATAAATTGGTATGATTTATTTGTATGTTTAGGTCATCAATGAAACTATTTGGGCCTAGAATTTTCTTTTTAAGATGTATTTCAATACAAATTCACTTTTAAAAAAGATATGATTATTCAAGCCGGGCGTGGTGGCGCACGCTTGTAATCCCAACATTCGGGAGGGAGGATCCGGGTTCGCAGCCAGCCTCAGCTACCTAGTGAGACACTCCACAACTTAGTGAGACTTGGTTTCAAAATAAAGAATAAAAAATAGGGCTGGGGGTGTAGCTCGGAGGTAGAATGCCCCTGAGTTCAACTCCCAGTACTGCAAATAAATAAATAAATAAATAAATAAATAAATAAATAAATAATAAAAAGATATGATTATTCAGATTTTCTACTTTTTGTCAGTTTAGCCAAGCTGAGTTTTTCATTATTTGTTTTTTTATTTATTTATTTTTTTTTTGCGGTACTGGGGATTGAACTCAGGAGCATTCTACCTCTGAGTTACACCTCCAGCTCTATTTTTTATTCTTTATTTTGAAACAGAGTCTAAGTTGTGGAGGGTCTAAGTATCTGAGGCTGGGCGAGAACCTGTGATCCTCTTGTCTCAGCCTCCCAAGTACTGAGATTACAAGTGTGTGCCACCATTCTCAGCTTGAGTTTTTCATTTAACGTGTCAAATTAGCATTATTTATATCTTATTCTTTAAAACGTGTGTATGAAACTTTTCACTGAACCATGTAAAAATAGGTTTCTTATACCATGCCCTTTTACACATTATTATGTCAGTATCTATTCCTTAAAAATATTATTTTATAGTCAGAATATAAGTTCGCAAGCTCAGGAAATTTAACACTGACATATTTAAAAGAACATACTAATATCAATCTAAAAAATCAATAGCTTTTCTATATGCCAACCATGAATCCACTGAGAAAGAAATCCAGAAAACACTTCCATTCACAATAACCTCAAAACCAATAGAATACCCAGGAATAAGCCTAACTAAGGAGATAAAAGACCTCCATAATGAAAATTATAAAGCACTAAAGAAATTGAAGATCTTAGAAGATGGAAAGATTTCCCTTGGTCTTAGATAGGCAGAATAAATATTATAAAAATGGCCATTCTACCAAAAGTGATCTACAGAGTCAATGCAATCCCTATCAAAATACCAATGTCATTCTTCACAGACCTAGAAAATTCAGTCATAAATTTCATATGGAGGAACAAAAGACCCAGAATTGCCAAAACCAATTCTCAGCAATAAGAACCATGCAGGAGGCATCAAAATTCCTGACCTCAAATTATACTACAGAGCTACAGTAATAAAAACAGCATGGTATTGGCACAAAAACAGACACGAAGACGAAGGGAATAGAAGATACAGAAACAAATCCACACACTTTATAGCCAATTGATTTTCGACCAAGGTGCCAGACACATACGTTGGAGAAAAGACAGCCTTTTCAATAAATGGTGTTGGGAAAACTGGTTATCCATTTGTAGAAAAATGGAACTAAATCCTTACCTCTCACTTTGCACAGGAGTCAACTCAAGATGGATCAAATATCTGGAAGTTAGACCAGAGACTGTGAAGCTACTAGAGGAGGGCATAGGTCCAACACTCCAACATAGAGACACAGGTAGAAATTTCCTCAACAACACCCCCAAAGCTCGGGAAATTAAAACAAGAACTAGTAAGTGGGATGGTGTTAAACTAAAAAAAGTTTCTCCACGTCAAAGGAAACCATCAAGAGTCTAAAGAGAAAGCCTATGGAATGGGAAATTGTTACCAGTTATCCCTCTTACAGAGGACTAATATTTAAAATATACAAAGAACTTAAAAGACTTTACACTAAAACAAAACAACCCAATCAAAAAATGGGCAACTGAATTGAATAGATACTTGACAAAAGAAGAGATACAAAAAGTCAATATATAGATACATGAAAAAATGTTCAACATCATTAGCAATCAGGGAGATGCAAATCTAAACTACACTGAGATGCCATCTAACCCCAAGGAGAATGGCAATCATCAAGAGGTCAAATAACAATAAACATTAGCAAAGATGTGGGGAAATAGGAACTCTTCTACACTGTTGGTGGGACTGCAAACTAGTTCAGCTGCTATGGAGATCAGTGTGGAGATTCTTCAGAAAACTGGGAATGGATCCAGCTATACCACTCCTGGATATCTTTCCAAAGAGGTGAAGATCAGAGAACTACAGTAATATATGCATACCTATGTTCACAGCAGCACAATTCACAATAGCCAAACTATGGAACCAACCCAGGTGTCTATCAACAGATGGATTACAAAATTATGGGAAATACACACAATGGAATTCTACTCAGCAATAAAGAAGAACAAAATTATTTCAACTGCAAGAAAATGGAAGGACATGGAGAACATTATGTTAAGATTAGCCAGTCACAGAAAGTGAAGGGCCATATATTTTCTCTAATATGTGCAAGCTAGGGAATAATTGGGATAGTAGAGGGACTCCAGGTAATGGAGGAGAAACCTCAGTGGCGCCAGGGAAGAGGTCTAGGGGAAGAGGAGAGGTGAGACTGAGGTTCATTATGGAAACACTACCATCTACTATGTCTACATATGTGAAAATATCAATGTCAGGCTCAGTACTTTGTATTGGGAAGGGGGCCCACCAAGTGCTGTGTGCATGTATGTCACTGTCAGCATGATTTACATTATGATGTGAGACTATAATGTACCAATAAAAGCACATTATATAAAAAAGAACATACAGCTGGGCGTGGTGGCACACGCTTGTAATCCCAGCATTCGGGAGGCTGAGACCGGAGGATCCGGGTTCGCAGCCAGCCTCAGCTATCTAGTGAGGCACTCTGCAACTCGGTGAGACTTGGTTTCAAAATAAAGAATAAAAAAGAGCATACTATAATTTTATTAATCATATCCTGTATAGCATTTTCTTCCCCTCTAGTACAAAAATGAACATTACATTTATTTGTTTCATATCTTGAGTATCATTTAATAGTGGTTTCCTTGCCTTACCTTTACCAATACTGGTAACTTTTTTATTTTTTACTTTATTAGTCCTTCTAGGTTTAAAACTTTATTCTTCTTAATTTCATTTAAAAAACCACATATATACTTATTTGACTTCTGCTATTTATTATTTCCTTCCTTCTACTTTCCTTGATTATAATTTGCTTAATCTATTATCTTGAAATATCAGCTTAATGCTCAGCTTTTCTTTTTACTTTTTACTATATAGAAAAAGCACTGCTTTTAGGTGCAGCTGTACAAGTTTCTACAAATATTTTCTATCATTTGGTTTAAAGTATTTTATGATTTTTGCTATTTCTTCTTTGACTCACAAGATATATAAGAAAACATTAATTTCCAACTATTTGAGGATTTTCTAGTCACCTATTAGTATTTCTAGTTTATTGCAACCAAAGCCTACAATTGGATTTCTTTCAAATTATTAAAATTTGCTTTATGGTACATCATACAGTATGTTTTAGTAATTGTTCTATACATACTTAAAAATCATGTATGTTCTGTGTGTCCATTAGGTCTAGTGAGTTGCACTGTTCAAATCTTTTTTTTTTTTTTTTGAGTGCTACGAGAGATTTGGCCTTGGGGCATTCTACCACCAAGCTATACCCCCAGCCCTTTTTTATTTTTTGAAACAAGGTCTTGCTAAGTTGTTGAGCCTAAGTTGCTGGGGCTGACCTCAAATCTGAGATCCTCTTGTCTCAGCCTTCCAAGTACTGGGATTACAGGCATGTGGCAACACACCCAGCTCATTTTCTTTCAACATAAAGAACTTCCTTTAGTATTTTCTAGTGTCAGTCTATTAGCAAATTTTTTTCGGCTTTAGTTTATCATTATTTTGCTTTCACTTGTGACTTAGAATTCTAGGCTAGAATTATTACTCCCCCTCCCCCTGCCCTAGTTGTTTAAATAGATTATCCTATCCTCTCTGACTCTTACAGTTTCAGGTGACAGATCGGCCATTATTCTTATTATTGTTCTCTGGAGGGAATGACTTTTTTCCCTCTGGTTTTCTCTTTCTCTTTGATGTTTTAGGAGTTCAATCTGGTTTTCTTTGTATTTATCCTGCTTGGAACTCAGGAAGTTTCTTTAATCTGTAGTTTCATCTCTCTCTGGTTTTGAAATACACTGTTTTAAGTATTTCTTCTACCCCACTACATCTTCTTTTTCTGAGCCTATTATTCAGGTTAGACTTTTCTCCTGGGTCACACATGTCTCTCATTGTCTTTTCTGTATTTTCCCTTTTTTTCCCCCTCACTAGCTCCCCCCCCCCTTTTTTCTAACATACTACTCCATTCTGCTGTTTCTAATTTGCTGGTAAATCCAACAACCAAACTCTTAATTTTAGTTATTATATATTTCTTAGTTGTAGAGTTTTCAAGTCTTTGATAAAAATCCTTCATCTTTGTCCTCTTTATGATTACAGCATATTAATGAGTTGTTTTAATATCCCTGTGTGACAACTAATATCTGAGTCATCTGTGGATGTTTCTTTTTTTCTCTTAGTTTTTGATCAATTCAGTCCTGTTAGTATGTTACCCTACAATTCTAGGCAACATCTTCGTCCAAAGGGGGTTATTTCCTTTTAGCAGAGTAGCAGTGATTTGTCCACATTTTCTTGAGGACTGGTCTGTTTCGGTTTTGTCCACTCTTAACAGAATGGCCATGATGGAGTCTCACTGGAAAACTCAGGGTGTAATAAGGCCATTTGGCAGGATTTGCACTTCAGCATTTGCCTCTTTGGCACTAGGGGATGCTAAGATCTTCAGCCTCCCAGCTACTGTTTTCTGCCAGGTTTCTTAAAATCTTCTCTTACATTTGTTTACACCTTTGAAGTCAGTGACAGTTTCTGTGTTATTTCCTCTTCTCCAGGACTTAAGTTTTGATTATTTTAGCAGTTCTAGAATCCCACCTTTCCTCCCAGTCAGATGCCACTCCTTGTTTGGGATCCATTCCCATATGCCACAAACTAGGAAATGCCTCCAGGAAAAAGCCAGAGTAACTGGTGAGCTCACACTGTATGCCTCCCTTTGGTCAAAAATCAAAACCTCTCAAAAATACTCTGCTGATTGCTCTTCAACAATGGGATGGCTGCTCAATGGAAACTTACATTTTCAGAGAGGCACATGAAATGTGATTATTATTAGGTATGCACTAGAAATTCAGGTTACATGAAATGTTTTGAGGAATACCTTGCCAAGGACTAGACACCATAGTCCTGATGCCATCATTTTATCTTACTTTATCAGTCACACAATTTTTGTGAGAATATCAAGGTTTCCTGAGTTCTTGGAGTAAAGTCATCTACCCTCAAAATGTTCGCATCAGAAAGGTGGAAAAACTTTACGAGGGTTCTGCAAACTAAGGCCAAAAGGTCAAATCTGGCCCATTAAGGTTTTTGCTTGGCCAATGACCTAGGAATATATATTTTTCTTTCCTGTATTAGGAAATACAAAATGAAAGAACAGTACTTTGTGACACATAAAAATTGTATGATAAAGTTAAATTTTAAAAAATACATGAAATTTAAATTTCAATGTTCATAAAGTTTTACTGAAACACAGGCACCCTAATTTGTTTATGTATTATCAGTGAGGCAACCTCACTACCATGGCAGAGCTCAACCACTGCAAGAGAGACCACATATGGTATTATTTTTGCTTCATACTGCTTCTCAGTGTACTGAATATTACAGAGATGCAGTTATAACTGGACAGCCTTTAGGGTGCTGTGCTTAATGCTTTACCATAAAATTTTATTTTGCCTTTATTACCAGTGCATACTCATATCAATGCAAGAAAATTAGAGTGTAAGTTATTGTTATTTATTTGAATGGTTAGGCACTCTGTTTATTATGCAAAGACACTACAGCTGTGCAGCACAGTGAAACACAAAGATCAGCGTCACTCAACAATGCCCTTGATGAAGCAATGAAAATGATCAGTTTTATTAAGCCTTAATGCTTGAATACACATCTTTTAAAAATTCTATACAATAACGTGTGAAGCACCCATAATACCCATAAAGAGCTGCATACAACAACACAATGGCTGTCTCAAAGAAAAACACTTGCATGACTGTTTCTGGCCCAAGATGATCTAGCCACTTTTTTTTCTCACAGAACACTTTTTACTGGCAAGCACAACTGACAAACTACAGCTACTCAGACACAGATATTTAATGAAGCCTTTAAATGTAAAAAGAAAAAAATCACTAATATCGTTTCAGATTCTACATTACAACTAACGTTTAAAAAATTACCACTAGTTGATTTCTGATATATCAGACAATAGCCACAATTATCTAAAAATGCTACTAAAATACTCCTTTCCCCAACTACGTGTTTATATGAATATAGACTTTTTTCATAAACTTCAACCAAAACAACGTATCAAAACAAACTAAAGCAAAGAATTCACTATGAAAAAAGACATTAAATTTTTTTTGTAAATGCAAATAGCACTCCTCTGTTTTTTAAATTCTTAGTTTTCATATCTAACACAGTATTGATAAATAACTCACATAAATAAAAGCTCGAGCATGCAATCCTTAAAAAAAAAAAATCCCCAAGATCTAATGCACTAGTCCCTAGCCAAAAGAAAGCACAAAACACATCTACTAAAAACACTTTCCACCATTTTATTCTGCTATGAAATAACCTCTCCTTGTTAAACACCAACATTGGCATGACAACCAGATTATAAACTCTGGGTAATGGGAACATGAAAGAAAATTTTAAGTGTAACACACACACACACACAGAGGAATGGTGATTGTATGTGAAAGATACACTGTTAGGTACTCACAAGAATGAGTCTCCTCAAAAATTAGTACTGTATGGGGAAGGTGTAGAGCTCAAAATCATATAGACAAGTACTAAAAGCAAGAAAATGTTTTTGTCACCCTGTAATGGGGAATTTTCATTATTCAGGGATATTCTTTTTTTTCTTTTTTTTGGTACTGGAGATTGAACCCAGGGGCTATCTTACCTCTGAGCTACACTCCCAACTCCATTTTATTTTTAATTTTGAAACAGAGTCTCACTAAGTTGCGGAAGGCCTCCCTAAATTGCTGTGGCTGGCGGCAAACCTGAGATCATTCTGTCTTAGCCTCCCAAGTATTGGGATTACAAACCACCATGCGGCTCCGTTACTCGAGGATATTGTTTGTTTGTTTGTTTTTGTGGTATTGGGGATTGAATTTGGGGGCATTCTACCTCCGAGCTACACCCCCAGCCCTATTTTTTATTCTTTATTTTTTTGAAACAGGATCTCACTAAGTTGCGGAGTGCCTCACTAGGTAGCTGAGGCTGACCGCAAACCCGGATCCTCTGGTCTCAGCCTCCCAAATGCTGGGATTACAAACGTTCGTCACCAAGCCCGGCTTCAGCCTGGATATTCTGATTAACATTCTTGGAATAAAATTCTTCTATTGTGAAATAAGTTGTGTCAAAACTGCCAAAATACAGTGTGCATGCATAAAGAACAAAAGGCAATGTTCTTTTTATATTATGCACAAATTTGAATATTTCTACTTGTTCTTGCACAGATGCAGGTAAATCCAGAAAGGGAGGCCAGTGGTTTTCGGGAAGGTTCTGCATAAATCAATATGCTACACCCATGAACAGTGCAGAGGCAAAATGAAGGACAACCACCACAGCCTTTCTTCCCACTGCCATAACAAGTACTCACCTAGACCCAAAGACCGACTTCATCAAACCAGGAAAAGACTGGCTGACTGCTTATTTATACTTAACTTCAAAATGTCTGGAGTTTCTGCATTTTTGGTCTTCTACCTCTAGTAGCAGAATAAAAACTGTCTCCATTAAAATATTTTCACCCTATCAGTCAAATGAAAGGTCCATTACAGGTGTCTCTGTCACAGAAAATGAGATGTAAAAATTACATTTTACTAATAACTTTTGAGGAACTCAATTCAGTCATGGGAGTAAGGTGA
>PVLC010033488.1:0-17488 GCA_004027655.1 Graphiurus murinus | reverse complement strand
AAAAAAAAAAAAAAAAAAAAAAAAATACTCTTTTCTGCTGGGTGTGGTGGCGCACACTTGTAATCCCAGTACTTGGGAGGCTGAGACAGAAGGATCACAGGTTCGCAGCCAGTCTCAGCTACTTAGTGAGGCCCTCCATAACTTAGTGAGACCCTGTTTCAAAACAAAGAATAAAAAAATAAGGCTGGGGGTGTAGCTTGGAGGTAGAACACCCCTGGGTTCAAACCCCAGTACCACACACATACACACAAAAGTCTGGTGCATACTAAATGTTCATCACCATCATTATCTTCATTTCAGGCCAGGAGGCTCCTAGGACTTTGGGAGGAGACAGAATAAGTTCCACAATTGCAGCATGACTGAGCCCAGCTTCTACACTTCTGACTTGTTTATTCCTTTCTAAAAGGGAGATACCTAGACTGTAGAACTGTGAGGACATCCTTTTTTATGCAGTACTGGGGCTTGAACCAGGGGGATTCTACCTCCAAGGTAGACACCCAGTCCTATTTTTTATTCTTTATTTTGAAACAGGGTCTCACTAAGTTGCAAATGGCCTTACTAAGTAGTTGAGGCTAGCTGTGAACCCAGATCCTCCTGTCTCAACCTCCCAAATACTGGTATTACAAGCGTGTGCCACCACACCCGGCTCCCAGTTCTATTTTTTATTCTTTATTTTGAAACAGGGTCTCACTAAATTATGGAGGGCCTCACTAAGTAGCTGAGGCTGGCAGCAAACCTATGATCCTCCTGTTTCAACCTCCCAAGTACTGGGATTACAAGTGTGAGCCACCATGCCTGGCTAAAAAGATATTTTAAAAAACATGTAAACTAGCCGGGCGTGGTCGCGCATGCTTGTAATCCCGGTACTTGGGAGGCTGAGACAGGAGGATCTGGATTTGCAACCAGCCTCAGCTACTTAATGAGGGCCTCTGTAATTTAGTGAGACTCTGTTTCAAAATAAAGAATAAAAACTAGGACTGGAAGTATAGCTCAGAGGTAGAATGCCTCTGGGTTCAATCTCTAGTACCAGAAAAAACAAAAACAAAAACAAAACAAAACAAAAAACATGTAAGCTGGGTGTGGTGGGGCACACTTGTAATCCCAGTACTTGGGAGGCTGAGACCAGAGGATCCCAGGTCATGGCCAGCGTCAGCTACTTAGTGAGGCCCTCCACAACTTAGTGAGACCCTGTTTCAAAATAAAGAATAAAAAATAGGGCTGGGGGTGTAGCTCAGAAGTAGAATGCCCCCAGGTTCCATCTCCAGTACCACAAAAATAAATAAATAAATAAATAAATAAAATAAAATAGAGCCGGTCATGGTGGCGCACGCTTGTAATCCCAGCATTCGGGAGGCTGAGACCAGAGGATCCGGGTTCGAGGCCAGCCTCAGCTACCTAGTGAGGCACTCCGCAACTTAGTGAGACCCTGTTTCAAAATAAAGAATAAAAAATAGGGCTGGGGGTGTAGCTCGGAGGTAGAATGCCCCTGAGTTCAATCCCCGGTACCACAAAAAAAATAAATAAATAAATAAAAATAAAAATAAAGATAAAAAAAATAGGGCTGGGAGCCGGGCGTGGTGGCGCACGCTTGTAATCCCAGCATTTGGGAGGCTGAGACCGGAGGATCCGGGTTCGAGGCCAGCCTCAGCTACCTAGTGAGGCACTCCGCAACTTAGTGAGACTCGGTTTCAAAATAAAGAATAAAAAATAGGGCTGGGGGTATAACTCGTAGGTAGAATGCCCCTGAGTTCAATCCCTAGTGCCAAAAAAAAAAAAAAAAAATAGGGCTGGGAGTATAGCTCGGAGGTAGAATGCCCCTGAATGCAATCCCCAGTACCGCAAAATAAATAAATAAAATGAAAAATAGGGCTGGGAGTGTAGCTTGGAGGTATAATGCCCTGGGTCCAATCCCCAGTACTGCAAAATAAATAAAGAAAGAAAGAGAGAGACAAGCTGGGCATAGTGGTGCACACTTGTAATCCCAGCATTTGGGAGGCTGAGACCGGAGGATCCGGGTTCGCGGCCAGCCTCAGCTACCTAGTGAGGCACTCCGCAACTTAGTGAAACCCTGTTTCAAAATAAAGAATAAAAAATAGGGCTGGGGGTATAGCTCGGAGGTAGAATGCCCCTGGGTTCAATCCCCAGTACCACCAAAAAAAAAAAAAAAAAGTAAAAAACATGTAAAGATGCTTTGTAAACTGCATAGGATTACAAATATATTAGTAACTATATATACTTATAGTTTAAGATTCAATTTGGGAAAATTTATCTCTAAAATAGGAAGCAAAAATTGCCTGTTTAAAAAGGCTCTACCAGGAGCAGGTGTCAGAGGCTGGAGCAGCCACAATTCCTGATGCCTACTTCCTAATCCCTGGATCACAGACAAAGTTAGTGCTTCCTGTCTCCTGTATTTCCCTCTGCTATTCCATGGGATCCCACATCCTCTGGTCTCAGTCTCCCAAGTACTGGGATTACAAGGCGTGCACCACCACGCCTGGCTGAGGACATCCCTTAAGTACTATGAATCTTCCATATGGGGTAGATCTGAGTTGTTATTGCTCTAATTATATGGAGAGAAGCCTGGGAGGCTCTCCAGAACCTGCCTGACTGTGCTACCTACTTTGGAATCTCTCCCTGCACCCCAACACCCAGTCTTAATGCCTGTCACTCTCCTGTAACTGAGGGACTCTGTCTGAATTCAAATGGGCCGGCGGATAGCCCATGTTGTGTGATGTCTATAGTGTTAGTTGCTATTACTTAATAATTCCATAAACAAACCAACATCTCCAGTTTCTCTGGAACTTGATCAGCTCTGATGACCCCATTCCACCTTCACACTTGGCATCAGACAGCAAGAGGGGATTGGCAGCTGCTTCCTCCAAGGGGACAGACTCCAGCTCTCCAGTCCCAGGGGCTTTGCCTCCTTTATTTGTGAATTAGTAGGCTCCACATTTGTGACACCCCCCTCAATTATCTGGCTTTGTTCTTTGCTTAGTGTCCTCATTTCTGTGTCCCCTCAACAATCCCTGCTGCATCTTCCTCTAACATTTTTGCTTCTTTGTACAACAGCCTCTCCAGGGCACTTTTGGGAAAGCCCAATAAACTCTAATAGAGCCTTCATTATAGTGTTTGGTAAACATACATCTATCTCTACCATCCTGATTCCATCAAATCCTTATCTAAGCTGGCACCAGACAGAGGTGAGAACCCAGCCCCAGCCCCCGCTGAGCTCACAATCTCTTAGAGGAGAAATTGACAAGAACAGCTGGGCACATGCCTGTAATTCCAGTACTTAGGAGGCTGAGACAGGAGGATCACAGGTTTGCTGCCAGCCTCAGCTACTTAGTGAGGCCCTCTGCAACTTAGTGAAACCCTGTTTCAAAATAAAAGAATTAAAAATAGGAGCTGGGTGTGGTGATGCACGCTTGTAATCCCAGTACTTGGGAGGCTGAGATAGGAAGATCACAGGTTAGAGGGCAGCTTCAGAAGGTAATGAGACTCTCATCAACCTAGTGAGACCCTGTTTCAAAATAAGAAATAAAATCAGACTGGGAGCCAGGCGTGGTGGCGCACACTTGTAATCCCAGCATTTGGAAGGCTGAGACCGGAGGATCTGGGTTCGAGGCCAGCCTCAGCTACCTAGTGAGGCACTCCACAACTTAGTGAGACCCTGTTTCAAAATAAAAAAAGAATAAAAAAAATAAGGCTGGGGGTACAGCTCAGAGGTAGAATGCCCCTGGGTTCAATCCCCAGTACCAAAAAAAAAAAAAAAAAAACCAGGGTTAGGGGTGTAGCTCAGAGGTAGAATGCCCCTGGGTTCAATCCCCAGTATCGCAAAAATAAATAAATAAATAAATAAATAAATAAATAAATAAACAAACAAACAAACAAACAAGTCAGGGGTGTAGCTCAGAGGTAGAATGCCCCTGGATTCAATACCTAGGACTGCAGAAAAAAAAAAAAGAAATTGACAAGGACTCTCCACCATTCACTCCCCTAAAAGGATTGGGGGCCAAGCAACCATAAGGTTCCTTTACTCTGTGCCTCCAACACCCGACAGGGCCAGGCAGTCAGGGGCACAGGAACAGAAGCTTGGAGGGGTGCTGGGGATCAAACTGAGGACCTTGCACATGCTGTGTTAGCGCTCTGCTACTGAGCAACAGCCCAGCACTTGCAGCTCCTTTTTTTTTTTTTTTTTTTTTTTTTTGTGGTACTGGGAATTGTACTCAGGGGCATTCTACCTCCGAGCTATACCCCCAGCCCTATTTTTTATTCTTTATTTTGAAACAGGGCTCACTAAGTTGCGGAGTGCCTCACTAGGTAGCTGAGGCTGGCCTCGAACCCGGATCCTCCGGTCTCAGCCTCCCGAATGCTGGGATTACAAGCGTGCACCACCACTCCTGGCTTTGTAGCTTCTATTTTAAAGGGTTTTATGAACACAGTTCTACATTTGGGTATGTGTGTGCATGTGTGTGTAATACTGGGGATTGAACTCAGGGATATTCTACGTCTAAGCTACATCCCTAGACCTATTTTATCTTTATTTTGAAACAGGGTCTCGCTAGGTTAATGAGAGTCTCACTAGTGCTGAGACTGTCCTTGAACCTGCAATCCTCCTGTCTCAGCCTCCAAGTACTAGGATTACAGGTGTGTGCCACATTTGCTGTGAATTTTCTTTTCTTTTTTTTTTGGCGGTAGTGGGGATTGAACCCAGGGGCATTCTACCTCCGAGCTACACCCCCTGCCCTATTTTGTAATTTTTATTTTGAAACCGAGTCTCATTAAGTTACAGAGAGCCTCACTAAGTAGCTGAGACTGGCCGTGAACCCAGATGCTCTGGTCTCAGCCTCCCAAGTACTGGGATTACAATCGTGCACCACCATGCCCAGCTTTGCTGTGAATTTTTCAAAGGCAGCAGTGGGCTATTGGGTGAAAGGAAGATGTGCCACTTCCCCAGCATGTCTCTAGTTTATTCCCTAGGGGGCGCTACTGCTAAGTTTTCTGGGTAGTCTTCCCTAAATATAGAGATATTCTAAGTACTATTCTGAAAATTGCATGTTTTTCATTTTATGAGATACTCAGTATCAAATAAAATAATACACAGCTAGTTCTTAGAACAATGACCAGCACAAACCAGACCTGGTGGTGTATGCCTGTAATCCCAGTACTTGGGAGACTGAGACAGGAGGATTGCAGGTTCAAAGCCAGCCTCAGCAATTTAATAAGGCTGTCAGCAACTTAATGAGACCCTATTTCCAAGTAAAAAATAAGTAAGGCTGGCAGGTGTAGCTCAGAGGTAGAATGCCCCTGGGTTCAACCCCCAGCAGTTTACTATTTTTTAACATATCATTGACAGCTTAGTATATGCAAATCTTTTATTATTGTCCCCAAGCTGAGGACAAGGAAGTCTTTTTTTTTTGGTGGTACTGGGGATTGAACTCAGGGAGGGGCATTCTACCTCCGAGCTATACCCCCAGCCCTATTTTTCATTCTTTATTTTGAAACAGGGTCTCAGTAAGTTGCGGAGTGCCTCACTAAGTCCCTGAGGCTGGCCTCAAACCTGGCTTCTCCAGTCTCAGCCTCCCAAATGCTGGGATTACAAGCATGTGCCACCACACCCGGCTACAAGGAAGTCTTTGTAGGAACTCCACCATGGAGAAAGTGGTGAAATGTTCCCTCTCTCAAGGTAGAAATGGTTGATCTTATAGAAACCAAGTAGAGCCGGGTGTGGTGGCGCACGCTTGTAATCCCAGTACTTGGGAGGCTGAGACTGGAGGATTCAGCTTCACGGCCAGCCTCAGCTACTTAGTGAGGCCTTCCGCAACTTAGTGAGACCCTGTTTTAAAATAAAGAAGAAAAAATGTGGCTGAGGGTGTAGCTCAGAGGTAGAATACCCCTGAGTTCAATCCCCAGAACCACAAAAAGAAAGAAAGAAACCAAGTAGAAAAGATGTACTGCTGTTGAGAGGGATTCTAGTTATAAGGCACCATGCCCTTCCTCTGCTGAATGCTGATTGGTGGCATCCAATCATCTGAGGTAGGCATAGGGCCTAGACTAGGGTTCAGGGAGGCCTGCCCCCCAGCACCTGACCCTGCCTGGGACTCCTGAATGCTGCCAGCCAAGGACTCTCCCGCCTATCTGGCCTGGCCTCCCCGGTGGATGGGGGAGGTGCTGCTCTGGCCTGATGCTGATCTCTCCTGACAGCTGCTCCTAAGGCTGGCAGGATGGCAGTCAGTGGGGGGAAGGGACCAGATTTAAAGATCCAGCTGCCCCTCCCTCTGACAGACCTGGGCAGGCCGGGCACGGGTGAGCATCCTTGGAGAGCGTGGCTCTTGCACCATATGGGAGGTCAGGGACCCTTGGTCCTGACCACTTCTTGGTACCATGAATACCACTGCATTCATGTCTGCTACCACCCTACAGGCCGCCTAGGAGACCAGAGCCTCCGCCATGCGATTCCGACGCCTGACACCTGGATACTTTCGGGTGCTACAGGTAAGTACGCCTAACTGATGGCTTCTGGCACCACTAACCTCTTTCGCCCCCTACCACGACTGGGTTGATACCCCCAACAGCCAGGCTGTCACGTTCCCTGCCGCCTGACTAGCCAGGGCCCAGATGGGCAGTGGAGCGAGAGGGATTGGGGTGGAATCTCCCTGGGGCAGCAATGGCATCCATATTTCCTTCACTCGGCTGCACCTCCTCCACCTCTGCCTGCCTAGGAGTCTCAAAAGACCCTTCAGGGGCATTCTCTGTGCACCCCCAGATGCAGGTGGCTGGGGAACTAAAGGCAGAGCCTCGGAGTCCACTGGCTGGGGTTATGGCTACATTGCTGGCTGTCCTCGGGCTGGGCGGTTCCTGCTATGCTGTCTGGAAGATGGTGGGGCAGCAGCCGCCGCCACAGGCCCCATGATGAAGCAGACAGCCTCTCACCTGAGCTCTGGAGGTAGGTGACTCAGGGAAGGGGGCTGCAACCTCAGAAATCCACTTAGTTAGCCAGGCACAGTAGTGTACGCCTTTAATTCCAGTACTTGGGAGGCTGAGATAGGAGGGTAGCAAGTTCAAGAGCAGCCCCAGCAATTTAGTAAGACTACCGAGACCCTGTTTCAAAAGAAAAATTAAAATAGGGACTTGGAAACGGACATAGCGGCACACACTTATAATCCCAGTACTTGGGAGGCTGAGATAGGAGGATTGCAGGTTCATGGCCAGCCTCAGCTACTTAATGAGACCCTCCACAACTTAAGTGAGACCCTGTTTCAAAATAAAGAATAACAGTGGGCATGGTGGCGCACGCTTGTAATTCCAGTACTTGGGAGGCTGAGACAAGATCATCTGGTCACTGCCAGCCTCAGCTACTTAGAGAGGCCCTCCGCAACTTAGTGAGACCCTGTTTCAAAATAAAGAATAAAAAATAGGACTGAGGGTGTGGCTCAGAGGTAGAATGCCCCTGGGTTCAATCCCCAGTTCTGCAAAAAAAAAAAAAAAAAAAGAATAAAAAATAGGGCTGGCATTGTAGCTGGAAGGCAGAATGCCCCTGGGTTCAATCCCCAGTACTGCAAATAAATAAATAAATAAAATGAAATAGGGACTGAAGTGTAGCTTGGAGGTAGAACGCTCCTGAGTTCAATACCCAGTACTCCCCCCACACACAAAGAAATGGACTTATTTTCTGGGGATCAGTCCCCACCGTTGGGAGGAGGGCAGAATAAACCTCATCCTACTCCCCACTTGACATTACATCTGGGCTCCAGATCAAATACTACAGTAACCCCAGGAGGAAGGCAAAGATGGAGGTTCCAAAGCTGGACCAAGTAGGGAGTAGACACCTTGGGCCTTGTACACAGAAAGTAGCAGAGAAACTCTTAAGGCCAGGAGTCTGCAGCAGCGGCCTGGAAGTTAGAGTCGTGGGTATAAGCCCTCTTTGTCCAGTTCCTTTATTGGGGGGTAGGGACCCAGAAGAATCCATCTACTTCCCAAATCCAGCGCCTAAAGAGGTTGCCATACTCTCTCCTTGCCTAGCTTTGCACCACTGTCCATGGGCAGCTCCTCTGCCCTGCATCCTCAGGCCATGTCAGGTAGACGTGTCCATTTCAGGAATCTCAGTGGACACTTCTGTGGGCACTGCCAGCCGCTGGGGAGGCACATAGGAGCCCATGCCCGCTGCCCTCTCCGCCTCTTCCTGACTGTAGGGCTGGATGCTCAGCTGCTTCAGCCTGGAAGAAAGAAGAACAGGAGTTGGGAGCTGACCAGGTGCGAGCCCTGCTTGCAGGGAACCCATCCATCAACCCTCTCCTTATCCTTCACACCTTTTCTTGTGGTCTTTGGATCGGAAGTGGGTCTTCAGGTTGGCGGAATCGATGAAGTACCTCCTGCAGGGATGAGAGGTGAGAAGTGTGAGGAGGTGATGTCTCTCAGGTACGCTAATCTCCCTCGTTCCCCGAAGCTAGACTCGGGGCCTGAAGGGATGAGAGGCAGGCTGATTCACAGGTCTCAAGAGAGGTGCCCCTGCAAGGCCCCGGGCTGGGACCTCACAGCTCCCGGGCGGTACAGAAACCCTCCTCTGCCCGGGGGTGGGTTAAGCTGAGACTCACGCGCACGCCAGACAGCGATGCAGGCCGCCTCCTGGCAGGTCCGGGTCGGGCTCGGTGTCCGGGTCGGGCTTGGGCCGGGAGGGACCCTGCGGCCGCAGCTCGCGATGAATCTCATCCAGGTCCGGCCGCCGCCGCTTAGCCTTCATCTGGCGGGCTAAGGAGTGCGCTTTGTGCGCTCCTGTACGGCGGGAGCGACCCATGGCCAGTGACAGCAGGGACAAGGGGCCAGGAGAGGAAAGAAGAGGAGACCACACGTGTTAGCGCTTCCGGAACGCTCAATTACGTCACGAGACGCCCGGGGCGGAGCAGGTCTGCCAGACCGCCTCCGATGACGTCACTGGCGCGGGCCACGGCGACAGCGCCCCCAGGCGGCCGTGCACGGCGGAGACACGGCTGCGGCGGGGCGGCGAACAGCGTGCGCCTGCGGGGCGCGGCCGGGCCTGCTGCTCTGCACCCCCACCCCACCCCCGGCCCGGCCCTAACATCTCTCCTGGTTCCCACACCTTAGTCTCCGCGGCGGGGGCGGGGTGCTTTAAGCATCTCTGGAAAGCACTGATAATGTCTGTAACGCGAATAAATTAATAAATGATGAGAGTGAATGAGTTTGAGATCCTGGCCCCAGCAGGGCTTCTGCAAATACCTGCAGTCCCTGAGAAACTCTCACCACTTCTTCTCAGTTATTCTCTTAGGTCTTTGTCCTCCAATGGCCCCCAGCCAAATCCATGAGTCAGGAGTACTCCCCATAAATCCTCCCAGCACTCAGGCGTCCTGTCAGTTACCGGGGTCAGCTCCTCTCGCAAGATAAGGAGGTGCTCACAGACACTCCAGCAAAGGCAGAGATAACTAAGTGTTGTAGGCTCAGAGGAGGGGAGACCAGAGGGCCTTTCCTCAGTCCCCAGGGCCTGGTGCCACCCAGGCTGGCTAAAGCCAGCTCCACTGGGCCAGGCCAGAGGAACTCAGCAATAATTCAGGGACTGTCCAGCTCTTTGGAACCTGTTGCCAGGAAACAGGGAGACAGGCACGTGCATCCCTGGGGAGAAGAGTAAGTTTCTAGGCCAGACAAAGCAGTGAAATGTAAGCCCAGGGTGCTGACTGGGGGCCTGGGGACCTCCCCACCCCGTCCATGGAGGCTGAGTGGGGATAGAGAGTGGGCCCTGCTGAAGGCATAACTGGTATGGCTACAGTCATAGGGGACACTGGTGTGGGTTCTAGACCCAAGGACTTCGTGAATTAAAAAGGATTTTATAGCGGGGCGTGGTGGCACACGCTTGTAATCCCAGCATTTGGGTGTCTGAGATCAGAGGATACAGGTTCGTGGCCAGCCTCAGGTACCTAGTGAGGCCCTCTGCAATTTAGGGAGACCGTGTTTCAAAATAAAGAATAAAAAATAGGGCTGGGGGTATAGCTCGGAGGTAGAATGCCCCTGAGTTCAATCCCCAGTACTGCAAAAAAAAAAAAAAAAGAAAGAAAGAAAAAGAAAAAAAGGATTTTATAAGCTGGGTGTGGTGGCACACACTTGTAATCCCAGTACGTGGGAGGCTGAGACAGGAGGATCTGAGTTTGTGGCCAGCCTCAGCTACTTAGTGAGGCCCTCTGCAACTTAGTGAGATCCTGTTTCAAAATAAAGAATAAAAATAGGGCTGGGGGTGTAGCTTGGAGGTAGAATGCCCCTGGGTTCAATCCCCAGAACCACACACACAAAAAAGGATTTTATGCCAGGTGTGATGGTGCATGCCTGAAATCCCAGCACTCGGGAGGCTGAGACAAGAGGGTTGCAGGTTTCAGGCCAGCCTCAGCAAATGAGTGAGATCCTCAGAAACTTAGACCCTGTTTCCAAAAAAAGGGGGGGAGGGGTTTGGGGGGTGTATGGGGTATAGCTCAGAGGTAGAGCTCTCCTGTGTTCAATCCTCAGTATATATATATTAAAAAAAAAGGATTTTTTTTTTTTCTGAAGCCATTCTAAAAGATCAAAAACCTCAAATATTCCTAGGACCAGGAAGGAAGCCTCTCCAGAGAGATGTCTTCACTATTCTTGGCCAATGTGGGTCAAGACAAGGGGCCCAGGTGGCGGAAGCCCACCCCCACCTCAGACTCCTTGGTATCAGGTTCACCTGCTGGGCTTTTTGCCAGCTGGGGAGGTTGGTACATCTTTAATGAAGCCACCTGATCCTTGGGACAGGCTCTGGAACCCACCAAGTTTCTAGAGCCAGACCTATTGGTACCTGCTGAGCCACCGCCTTCTGGCCTGGGTGAAAGGCCCATTTCCCCTGCAGCTATGAACCAGGCCTTCTGGAAAACCTACAAGTCCAAAGTGCTACAGACCCTGAGTGGGGAATCTGAGGAGGACCTGGCCGAGGAGGTGGGTGCCTGGCCTGCTGGGGGTAGGGGTCGTGGACAGAGGGACAGAAGGAGTAAGAAGTACAGAGGAGGGTATGGGAGCGGGCTCTGAGGGAGGCACATTTGTGCAGACGCCTGGGCACATCCAGGAATGGCAGGTGCAGTCAAGAGAACTGAGGAGGAAGAGAAAACCTGGAGCCTGGAAAGAGTGGCCACTGTCTCCATGGACCTCAAAGGCTGCTGCAAGGAAGAGCGTCTCCTAGGACCAGTGGGCAGTGGCCACATGGGGTAGGTTTAGCTTGACACAACTTTGTAATAGACGGAGCTGAACAGAAGTGGGATGCTTGCTGTGGGAGGCAGTGAGCAGCCCGCTGTTACTGGAGGAAAAGGGAGTGGCGCTTATGTATTCTGAGGGTCACTGGAGCAGCATCACATCAAAGCCATGCTTAGACCATGCCTTGTTCTGACTTTTTAAAAAAATCAAAAAGGAGCCAGGCATGGTGGTACACGCTTGTAATCCCAGTACTTTGGAGGCTGAGACAGGAGGATGGCAGGTCCGAGGCCAGCCTCAGCAACTTAGTGAGACCCTGTTTCAAAACAAAGAAATAAAAAGTGCTGGGGTATAGTTCAAAGGTAGAATGTCCCTGGGTTCAATCCTCAGCACCTCAAAAAAGGAAGGGCGCTAAAACTGGGAAGTCCTATATCCAGAAGCTGTGACAAATGGCAATCACAAATGGATATGGCAGAGTGGCTGGAACTAGTCCTTGGTGGGGGAGCAAGTGTGTGTCTAGACAGGTTGGTGTTCGAAGTGGGGCTTATGTGGAAGTATCTGTGGGTGAGTGCTGGGTTGGCAGTCTGTATGCGATCCTGGTGAAAGTGTACGTGTGGCTGTAAACCGGATCGAGGTGTTTTCAGGTGTACATTTTGGGCAGGAGTGCGTGCATGCCTGCAGCCTCTGTGTAGGCCTTTGCAGGTGTGATGTATGGTGTATGTGGGGAGACACCTGTGGACAGGTGCAGAGGTTTTGTGTGTGGGGGTAGGACTTTGTGCAGCTGTCTGCACTTGTACAAGTGTACAGGTGTGAATGGCATAACTATGAGACTGTAGGTGCCTCACTGCACATGTAGGGGAGGATGCTCACGGTCAGGTGTGTGTGTGTACATGCATGCCCTCGTTCACAGGTTTTTGGGTGTGTCTACGTGTGTCTATGGGTGGACAGGTACGAGTGCTGGAGGGAGTCTGCAGGAATTTGCTCTACGTGTGTGTGTATGACTGTGGCTTCGTGTAGAGGTACGCCTGTGTACATTTCCATGGGCCCTTGTGGAGCTGTGAGATATCTAGGTGTGTGCTTAGCTCTTTGGGACCTAGTACCTGTGTGTACTAGGCTAGCAGAGGGAGGGCCCACTCCTCTGTTTCTCTCTTGTCATTTGCGGGTCTTGTGTCACAGAGGGAGAGCCCAGCATTAGTGGAGTCTGAGACAGCAGAAGCCACCGAGGAGGCCTTCAATCCCATGTCACAGCTGGCCCGCAGGGTGAGTCCTCCTCCCTTCTTTGGGGAGCAGCCAGCAGGGGCTGCTGTGACCCTCCCCTGACTCCCAGCCCCTCCCTCCCAGGTTCAGGGGGTCGGGGTGAAAGGCTGGCTGACAATGTCATCTCTGTTTAACAAAGAAGATGAAGACAAGCTGCTGCCCCCGGAGCCCTGTGCTGACCAGTACGTGTGTATTCCGGGGGTGGTTCTGGAAGGGGCCTGGGGTCCCTCTTCTGTCATCAGGTCCTTCTGGTCTGTTCATCTTTCTCTCCATGGAGGATTGGGGAGGGGCAGCTCCTGGCTATTCCATTTCTCTCTGGGTAGTCATCGGGGTGTCTGGGAGTTTAGGTTCGATCTCATGGGACTTTACTAGCTGCTGGAATTGAGGTGCTGAAAGGTGCTTATTGGCTGTCTCTACCCTCCATTGAGGAGAGACCATCTCCCAAGAATCCAAGAACAGAGGGTAGGACCTTTAGGTGTCCTGCATGCAACATGGGTGGTCCCAAATATTGTCTAAACTCTCACCCTCCAAGGGAGCACATGACCAAGAAATTCCTGGACCCCCTTCAGAGATTGGAATTCAGCTGGTGTGGGCAGAGGCCTGGGCATCCAGAGGCAGCTAGTTTGGGAATCACAGCTTTAGAAGGTCTTTGATGCTGAGAGTGGAGGGGTGGGCCCCAGGGCCTCAATCTATCCCCTGGCAGTCTCAACTCACACTCAGCTCTGCCCTTTGCTCCAGCTCAGTCAGTCACACTTCCCTGCACCCCACTCCTTTCTGCTCCAGGGCCCCCAGACCCAGCCATCCCGGCTGCCCACTACCACCCCCCCAGCTTTCTTTCCAGCTCCCAGGATTCTTCCCCTCTCCTTCCTAGTGCTCTAAGGACTCCTCCCACTTCAAACCCCATCCCCCTCCTAGACCGCGGCCTCCCACACCTCCTACCACCCTGAGACCCCTCTCCCCTAAGCTTCTGATGTAGGACTTTTCTTTCCTGGAGGTGGCCCCACCGTCTTTCTCCCATGTCCCTGGTCCCCGTCTCCCTCAGTCCCAGAACCAGACCCCTTTCCCTGCCCCACTTCTTTTTCCTTGCCAGGGATCTCAGCAGGGCCGCCCCCTCCTCTGTGCGCATCTCCCGGCCCCGCCCTTCAGGCTCCTTCCCCCAGCTTCCCAGACCTCGCCCCCGCCCCCAGGGTCTCTTCTCACAACCCCTGACCCTGCTCTGTCCCCTGGGATCCTGGTCCCTCTCCCCAGGCTCCTCACCTAATCCCCTGACCCCGTCCCACTCCAGCCCTCTTTCTCACTGCCTCCGAGCCCTCCCCTTGTCTGCAGGCCCCGGCTGACCTCGCCCTGACTCCCCCGTCCTACTGCTAGTCTCTTGTCCCCGCCTCCCGTCCTTTGTCCCTCTCTGGGACCCCTCCGGCCAGCCCGCTGACCCGGCCCTGTCCCGCAGCCCGCTGGCGGCGCGGCCCCCCTCGCAGGCGGCGGCAGCGGCGGAAGCAGAGCCGCGCGGGCCGGGATTCTGGGACGCGTTCGCCAGCAGGTGGCAGCAGCAGCAGGCGGCGGCCGCGTCCATGCTGCGCGGCGCCGAACCCGCCCGCGAGCGGGACCCGGAGCCCGAGGACGAGGCTGCGGAGGAGGCGGCGGAGAGCTCGGAGCCGCGGGAGGCGGACCCCACGGCCGGCTTCAAGTGGGGCTTCCTCACCAACAAATTGGCCGAGATGAGGGTGAAGGCAGCGCCCAAGGGTGACTAGCCGGCGGACCGAACTGGGCGCCTGTCCCTCACACCCCCATAAAAATCCCTGGCCCGACACTCCGTGTGACCGCGTTTTTGTCCGTCCAAGAAAAGCTCCTTTTGGGTGGGTTACCTCAGTTGTGATCCATCCGGAGGAGTCCTCGCCTGCTTCCCCATAAATGTGCAGGTGTAAAGTGACCAGAGATGGCTCGGGCATCAGGATGGAAGGGGGCAGGTTTAAGGTACATCTTCACGGAAGGAGGGGAGCCCCAGAGGACAGACTCGGTCACTCCACTTAGCTTGATGTAAGTCACCCAAGGTCGCCGGTGGCCCTACTACGTGCGAGGTCCTTATACTGCGGGAAGTCAGAGATTAACGAGAGAACTTTCTATCAGCCGGTCCCCCGCAAGGTGGCAAACTGAGGCATAAAAACAAAGCTGCTCGTGGGTGCTCAGAGGTGCGGCAGAGTGGGGAACTGAGGAAGGCTTCCAGGAGATGCGCTCTTAGGATGAGCGGAAGGGGGAAGGTAACCGAGGGCACCGCAGAGCGTGAACATGGCTCAGAGATGCGAAGCTGTGAGGGAAACGGGCGACTTTGTGTGTCCTCGAGGGAAAGGGGGCAGTTACGGGTCGTGAGGTTGCGGGCTGGCAAAATCCTGGTTCCACGGGTCCCTTTCAGGGACCTCAATTTCGGAATCTCAAGGTCTGACCCCTTCATACCTAGTGACCACAAGGGGGCAGCGAAGCCCCGGGAGTGTGGACCATTTGGAGGCCAGTGGACTCCACGATTCCTGGAGCCCACCACTCCCCAGGGACCCCTAAGTGCCTTATTCCCATCCCTCACCTGAGCGTCCATGGCAGAAATTATACTAAAGCAACTAATTTACTGAGCACTCTCTACATTCCAGGCACTTTTGCCATGCACAAGACAACTATTTCAATATTTCTTTTTTATTATCTGCGACCCTCTCCCCTCTTCAGTAACCGAAGGGTGTAGGTTCAGAGAGCCTGAAAACCACACTCCAAGACCGACCCGCTTAACCATGCCCGTCCCACCTCTTCGACATCTGTCTGCATTCAAGACACATTTAAGTAACATTTTAGTTTTATTCAGCAGGTTTGCTCATATCTTACCCCTGTCATCACTCCCCAGACCCGGCCTCCACGGGGGCCAAGAGGCCGCTGCCTCCCCTCCGCCACCTGCGCTGGGAAGGGCTTTCAGGCTCGTTTTGTCCCACCTCCCCGAGGTTTAGAAGGGGAAACCGAGATCCAGAGGAAGGCTGGCGGCAGGCAGGGCGTCCCCGCCGGTGCTCGGGTAGAACCCCGCGTCCGAACTCCCCGGGCACCGCCTCCCGAGGTGGCCGTCACACCTCCGACTCCCGAGGCGGGCCGCGGGCGCGCTGGCAGCCATACAACCACTGGATGACGCGCGCGTTGCGCTCCACCACCGACACCGCGGGGCGCTCTTCCCTCGCCGAGCCCGCCGCCTCGGAGCCACCGCCGCCACCACCCCCCTCACCGTCCCGGCCGCCCGCGTCCCCATCGCTGGATGTCCAGTCGCTGGTGTCCCCCGAGCCGGGCAGCGGCGGGGTTCCGGTCTGGGGATTGGCGTCCGCGCCCCAGCTCTGCGGAGAGAAGCGCTCGGCGCCCAGCACCTCCACCAGCGCGCGCTCCAGGCCGCAGTAGTTAAAGAAGCGCTCCTTCTCCGACAGGGGCAGCGAGCACGTGGGGCACAGCGCCCGCTTCCCGGCCGCCTCCGGGGCGTCTTGGGGCCCGCCCCAACCCCCAGGAGCCGCGTGTCGCTCTGTTGGGCCGGGGCTGCTCGGGGCGGCGTCCCGGGGCGCACCCAGGAAGAGGCGCCGCACCAGCCCCTGGCCCTTGGCGTTCTCTTTGTTCACAGAAGCCTTACAATCCCGCTTCTGGCGGTAGAAGATGAGAGAGTCCGGCCTTGGCTGCCGCCTGCCACTACCCCGGCGCGCGGGCCCCGGTGTTCTGGGCGATGCAGGGGCCCCCAGCTCGTTGCAGGGGTGCGGAGTGAGCGGCCAGGGGCTCCCGCGCAGAGCTGGTTCCTGTCGCCGCACTATCACCTGGTGCGTCTTGACATACTTGGCTTTGTCGGCCTCCAGCCTTTCCACGGCGCTGGGGGTCCGACGCCTGGACGGGGTGGAGGGAGAGGCCAGGAGCATCTTAGCAGAGCTGGGCAGGACAGTGCCCCATAAGCCGCTGGAGGCACACTCCAGAGGAGCCGAGAGCAATTGGGACTTCCTGGGGTCGGCAAGGAGAGAAGAATGGTCAGGGAGAGGGTAGATGTCCCTGCTCCTCTCCTGCTGACATCCCTGAGGATAGGATCAGCTAGCCACCCTTTTCCTACATAAGTCAGGTGAGTCTGTCCAGAGAGCCGAGGCCCACGCCATCCATTCCTCCTATCAGAGGCATTGGATAGGGACCTTCTGGGTCATCCAACAATATATGCCCCTTTGAGGGTGCCCCAATCTGACCACAAGGCCATGCACATAGGCATCAGCAAGCAGGGCACTTGGAAAAGGAAATGGGGCTGGTCCCGGCCCAATTCCCGAAAGTGGCCTTAACCGGAAAAAATACCGCTTCCCAACCCAGCAACTTTAAGCCCAAGGCGAGGAGGCTCCCCAGCCACAGGCTGGCTCCAGCAGGGCCCACCCTTCCCGCCCCCAAGCACCGAGGTCAGTGACATAACCAGACATAACCATAGGGTAGGAGCCTCCAGTGATGGCAGCCAACTGCCCTGCCCCGGCCCAGCAGGGCCATCCAGGAAGGAGAGGGAGGTGGTCCCCAGGTCCCGTCAACCAGCCACTGCCAGCCACTCTTGGCAAGAGCTGAGGGGATTCCAGAAAACTGAACTGTAAACATGACCTTGTCCAGCCCCTGCATTTCCATTTAATAGACCAGGAAACTGGCCTAGAAAGGAGGGGGCTCACTCAGGTCCTTCGGAGAGGACCGGCACCCAGACTGGAACCCAGCTCTCTTGCCTTACCACCCGGAACTAGTTCAGACTGGCTCCCTCACCTGCCTACCAGAACTTCCCTCGGCATTTTGCTGCTTTTCCTGCTACTATAAAACCAAGTCGTAAGCCGGGCGTGGTGGCGCACGCTTGTAATCCCAGCATTCGGGAGGCTGAGACCGGAGGATCCGGGTTCGAGACCAGCCTCAGCTACCTAGTGAGGCACTCCGCAACTTAGTGAGACTCGGTTTCAAAATAAAGAATAAAAAATAGGGCTGGGGGTGTAGCTCGGAGGTAGAATGCCCCTGAGTTCAATCCCCAGTA
>PVLC010033487.1:0-17488 GCA_004027655.1 Graphiurus murinus | reverse complement strand
TCAGGGAGATGCAAATCAAAACTACCCTGAGATTTCACCTAACACCAGTCAGAATGGCAATCATAAAAAACATGAACAACAACACCTGCTGGCGAGGGTGTGGAGAAGTGGGAACCCTAATACATTGTTGGTGGGATTGCAAACTTGTGCAACCACTGTGGAAAACAGTATGGAGGATCCTCAGATGAATGGGAGTGAATCTTCATAAATTTTTAATGATATTCTTGGTTTGAATTTGTTTTCTTCTGGGTCTGGAGTACATCATACTTGTCCCTCCTGGCATTTGTGACTTGGGTTGAGAATTCCAGAGTGATTTTTATTTCTTTGCCCTTGAATGTCACCCATTCATTTTTTTCTTACTGCTTTTAGGATTCTTTTCTTGGCCTCTGTGTTAGTCATTTTGATTATTACATGGTGTGGGGAAGATGAATCCCCAGTACCATAAAAAAGAAAAAGAAATCTAAACATGGTAAAATATCATGCTACAGAAAGACCACAAAGTCATGTTGAAATGTTAGACTATTCCAGGAGTGTGGCATAAGATTTGTAGAAATCTCAGTTGCTCCAGCATGCAGAATGAATTGTAAAGCAGGGAAGGTGAAACTTGGTTGATTGGTTAGGGTATAAGGTGATGGTGGGAGTATAGACACAGATTTAAGAAATATTTGAGGTGGTATTGATAGAGATTGGTGAGTTGATTAAATGAAGAAGGAGCAGACTGAATCTCCCTTGAATAGCCTCTGCTCTTCCCCTATGCCTTTCCTGATACAAGACTCAGAACTCTATCACTTGTGTCCCCAAATAAATTCACTTCTCAATGAATTAGGAATAAATAGGCATTTGGCTGAACATTTCATGGGGAAATGAAAGACTTTGTTACACTACACATTACAGAGCAAAATTTAATCCTATTTCCCTCATTGAACATCTCTCTCCTAAATTCTCTGTCCTATTTGAGTTTTTTCTGGTCTTTAATGTCCTCTTTTCCTTTACTATTCTTGTCTCTTGAGCTCCTCTGCCTTCCTGCCCTTCTTATATTTTATTCTGCTTTTACATGCTTCCTTATATAAAACAATTGGACTTTTGTTTTTCCAATTTATATACTTGTTATGGTTTGGGTCTCAAATGTTCCCCCAAAAGTTCATGTGTTAAAAGCCTAGTTTCCAATACAGCAAGGTTCAGAGGTGATATATGGCTGGAGGAGGTAGGTCACTGGGAGTGGGGCCTTAAGGACTATATTTGTTCTTGGCCAATTCCTTTGTTTCTCTCTCTTTTCTGGCTCCTGTGAGCTGAGCAGCTTTCCTCAGCCATGTCTCACCTTGCTCCCAGGATATTTCTGCCTTGGAGCCAGTTGACTATGTCCTGAACCTTTGAAAGTGTAAGCCAAAATAAACCTTTCCTCCTCTAAGTTGTTATTGTCAGTTATTTTGGTCACAGTGACAAAAAGATGACTAACACAAAGCTCAAGTGTCAAGCCAGCTTTGCCTTTTGCTTGGGATATATAATTTTCCAAAAGCTGGGTCACTATAGATAAGAATCAGTATTTCTCAGAGAAGAACAGCACTGCAGAATTCAAAAGCAGGAAGTATGCACAAATTCAAGAAGACTTTTAGTGACATGGAAGCCTGGTAACTGACAAGTGAGTTGGGTGGTTATTGTTATTTTTATTATTACTATTATTATTTATTTTTGATACTTAGATTGACTCCAGGGGCATTCTACCTCTTAGCTACACCCTCAGCCCTTTTTATTTTTTATTTTGAAATATGGTCTCCCTAAGTTGCTGAGTACCTCACCATATTGCTGAGGCTGGCATTGAACCTGCTAACCTCCTATCTTAGCCTCCCAAATACTGAGATTAGAGGCATGCACCACCATGCCTGGATAAGAGAAGGGTGGTTTTTGAAACTTAAAGGAAGAAGGCAAAATTAAAGTTGAGATAATTGGCAATTTTTACTAAACATGTTTAGAGCAAGGAAGAATCATCAGCTGAGCTCCTGGCAATAATGTTCCTTCAGTTTACTCCTTGATTAGGAACAAGTTAGTCCCAGAGCTTATGGTTCACTGTACAGATGGCTTTATTTGTAAGGAGTGGTGTAGGGAGGGGAGAAGAACTAGGCAATATCAGTAAAGTTGGTAAAAGAATGTGTACAATACCTTCTCTATGCTTTGCCTGTCTAGGAACAGAAAATTTTAAGCAGCAATTCTTTGTTATTGATGATGATGGTGATAAGGTAATTTAAATGTAACAGAGAAAAGCTCTAATAGTACTGAAAGTACTGCATTGCTTTTTTCCCCCTAGTACTGGGGATTGTACTCAGGGGCATTCTACATCCGAGCTATACCCCAGCCCTATTTTTTATTCTTTATTTTTGAAACAGGGTCTCACTAAGTTGTGGAGGGCCTCACTAGGTAGCTGAGGCTGAGGCTGGATGTGAATCTGGATCTTCCAGTCTCAGCCTCCCAAATGCTGGGATTACAAATGTGCACCATGCTACCCGGCTTACTGCATTGCTTTTATCAGTAGAAAAATGATTTTCTTTCAAAGCCTAACTCAATGTTTCACTTCCCCCAATATAATAAAACCACAAATTCTGCAGGGGGTTAGTTATGCATTAAATTCATCTTTTAATATTCATGGCAGCTAAATCATTTTTACTTCTATACTGCCTTCTTTCTGATATTTTTCCAAATTCACATATTCATAGGAAGAAAGTTGATATTTTCTCTCTGTTAGCATGAGATGCTTTATTGCTGAACTCAATGGCACCACATTAATCAAAGAGAGAGAGGCCAACAGAACTGGAAATCAAGCCCTTCAATCCTGAATTTCCACATTTACTACATTTGAGGATGCCAAGGCATAATGATGAAGCATTCTAGCAGGCAGAACTCATGGTTTTAAACCTATTTACTCTGTTGTAGCTGAATGTCTCTGCATATGACAAATGTTGTGAATAAGTATGTTTCAAAGCCAAAGAGCTCTGTGAGAAATCCCATCATTCTAAAGATCACAAAATCATCTCAGAAATTGAATAATATTACAACAGCTTAATAGCAAACTTGGATCTTATGACTCAAACATGTCAAGAGTTTAAAGTACCCTGTTTGTGCACAACAGCCAGCACTCCTTTTCTCTACATCTGCCAGGAACCAAAGGTGACATTCCCCTAAGATGGCAATGAACTCACTACTTGGTTGGTAACCAAATATCAAGGTCCTCATGGTGGGAAAATACAGGAAGTCCAGCTTTGTTAGTGCAAAAGAGTTATTTCAATGTAAAAAAAAATGACCCATCATACTATTTGAAATTAGGGAATTCACTTCTAGCTTTTTATTTATTTATTTATTTATTTATTTATTTATTTATTTATTATTTATTTGGTTCATTGTAATCATACATCTCTGTTAGGTACAAACTAATAAAGGCATACATTCACACATTTCTCATTAAACCCCTTCCCAAATTCCAACCCCACTCCCTTGCCCTCCCTCCTTCTCAAGTTCAGTTTAGTGATTGACTTTGATATGTTTGCGAAAGTACCATCATGTGCATTAGGGTGTTTCCATCCCTCCCATTACCTTCAGTTAAGTCACCTTTTGTGCTCATCTAAGGTTTCTGCTTCTTTGTCTAGAGCCCCTCTTCTGTCCCACTTTCTCCCTAGCTTCCGCATATTAGAGAGAGCATCGATTTTTTACTTTTTGAGACTAAATAATCTCACTTAGCATAATTTTTCCAGTTTCATCCATTTCCCTGCAAATGACATGATTTTGTTCTTCTTTATGGCTAAGTAAAATTCCGTCGAATACATATCCCATAGTTGTGGGAATTGTGCACATTTCCCATAGTTTTGTAATCAATTCATCTGTTGATGAACATCTTGGCTGGTTCCGTAATTTGGCAATTGCAAATTGTGCAGCTATAAACATAGATGCATCAGTCTGATAATTTGGTTTCCATTCTTTTGAGTAGTTACCCAGAAGGGATATTGCTGGATCATAATTCCTGTTTGTCTAAAGATCCTCCATACTGTTTTCCAAAGTGGTTGCATTAATCTTCAATCCCACCAAAAATGCATTAGTGTTCCCACTTCTCCACACCCTCTCCAGCATTTGTTGTTGTTTGTGTTTTTGATGATTGCCATTCTAATTGGAGTTAGGTGAAATTTCAAGGTAGATTTTATTTGCATCTGATTCCTAATGATGTTGAACATTTCCTCATACATTTATTGGTCATTCATATTTCTTCTTTTGTGAAGTGTCTATTTAGATCCTTTGCTCATTTTTGACTGGGTTATTTGTTTTCTTAGCTGTGAATTTCTTGAGTTCTCTGTATATCCTAGATATTAGTCCTCTATCAGAGGATTAGCCAGCAAAAATTTTCTCCCACTCTGTGGGCTCTCTGTTGAGGTTCTTGATGGGCTCTCTGTTGAGGTTCTTAATAGTTTCCTTTGCTGCACAGAAGCTCTTCAGTTTAATGCAATTTCACTTGTTGATCTTCCTTTGAGTTGCTTGTTCTTTTGAGGTCTTGTTGAGAAGATTTTGACATGTGCCTATGTGTTGAAGTATTGGGCCTATACCCTCCTCAAGTAGCTGCAAGGTCTCTGGACTGACCTCCAGATCTTTGATCAATCTTGAATTGACTTTTGTGCAGGGTGAGAAAGTGGGGTTTATTTCCATTTTCCAGCATATGGTTAACCAGTTTTGCCAACACCATTTTTTGAAGAGGCTATCTTTTTGTCAGTGTATGTTTTGGCTCCTTTGTCAAAAAATAATTGACTGTAAGTGTGTCGGTTTGTTTCTGAATCTCATATTCTCCTCCATTGGTCTAAGTGTCTTTTTTTGCCAATACCATGCTGTTTTTATTACTGTGGCTTTGTAGTAGAGTTTGGAGTCAGGTATTGTGATGCCTTCAGCTTGGTTCTTGTTTCTAAGAACTTCTTAGGCTATTCCGGGCTTTTTGTTGTTCTAAATGATTTTAAGGGCAGATTTTTCTATGTCTTTAAGGACACAGGTTTATTCCTAACTATTTTATTTCTCGGAGTGCTATTGTGAGTGGAATTGTTTTCTGGATTTATTTTTCAGTGGACTTATGGTTGGCATACAGGAAATCTTCTGAGTTTTGAAGATTGATTTTGTATCCAGGCACTTTGCTGAATTTGTTGATCAGTTCTATAAGTTTTTTGGTTGAATTTGTTGAGTCTTCTAAGTATTGTATCATGTCACCTGCAAAAAGGGATATTTTTAGGTCTTCTTTTCCTATTTTTATACCTTTGACTTCCTTCTTTTGCCTTATTGCCCTGGCTAGAGTCTCAAGTACTATATTGAACAGAAGAGGTGATAATTGACATCCTTGTCTTGTTCCTGTTTTTAGTGGGAACACTTGAAGTTTTTCCCCACTTAATATTATGTTGGCTGTGGGCCTGTTGTATATTGCCTTTATGCTGTTGAGGTATGTTCCTTCTATTCTTATCCTCTGAAGTACTTTTAGCCTGAATGGGTGTTGGATTTTATCAAGTGTTTTTTCTGCATCAATTTAAATGATCATGTGATTTTTTTTTAGTTCTGTACTTACAATTTTATATCAGCAGGATGAAATTTACAGAAAACTACACAGTGACCTACTCACATTCATAAGGAGATGAAGAAAGGTTGGTGCATATTTTAACGAACTTCATAAAACAAGTAATCTCTTGTTTAAAATTCCTCACATTTCCAGACAGTTCTTGTTATTGTTGATGGCATCATATCCTATTTTAAGGCAGGATATGGAAATTGTATTTATAGAGCTAACCATCCAGCTCTTTGCTCATTAATATGATTTCATTAGAAGGGGTACTAGAAGCTTATCTTGATTTAAGAAACTTCATATACCTGGTTAATGAAAGTGAAAACTATAAATGAGATTATAAGAAAAAGAATTTAAGATATTTAATACTTCAGATATGTTCAACAATTTAATGAGCTTTATTCATATACTGACTACTTAGCTAGAAAAATGTTTCTCTATTGTGTATATGTAATAAGGCAAACACAGACAAAATCTGTTTGTATCTAGTTATATGCAAATTATCACTCGTAAATTACTGGTTATTTTAATTAACATATTATTTTAAAAAGCTAAAAAAATCTCTGTAATCTTGATTGTTATTATTTATAACTGCAACTATGATGGCAGTCAAATTTTTATAAAATTATTTAAAAATCATATTAATATCCAGTTCTCACTTAAACTCCAGTTTTAAGTGAGTGCAGTCACTTATTTTACTTTGAAATGTTAGGTAATCTCCTACATTGTGTGTGATATGCACTCTTGCAAACTATGCTTGGGATGAATTCTAATCTCCAAATACAAACCCTAATAATCTACATCAGTGCATTTATGATTTGGACTAGTGCAGTAAAATAACTTTAGAATCTTGAAGAGGAAAGCCTTTACTCACTATTTTTGGTTCTTAATTCTTTTATTTGAAAATACAAAACAGCTTTCCTTGTGGTGATGAGTTCAAATATAGTCATCTGTGCTAAAGGCTTACCTTAGTCAATATAAGACAGCCATAGCATTTCTCTATCCTTATTTATAAAAATGCCACGAACAGGCTCAAACTGTGCTATTGCATTTTCCCTGTTTTATGAAATGCAGACAAGCCTTCAAGAAGGGGCAAGATTGACAGTCCCCTCCTTTTACATAGGAGAATTTTTAAAAATAATTTTATTGGTGGATTGTAATTATACATCATAGAATTTCAAAGTGATACATGCCTCCATACATCATGACTTGGTGTATTTCCCTATGCATTTTGAGGCACAGAGAGTGAATAAATTCCTCAAGATCACACAGTTGGTAAGCAAAAGGCTTAGAAGGAGCCAGGTGTGGTGGTGAACGTCTTCAATACTAGCACTTGGGAGGCTGAAACAGGAGGGTTTCAGGGTCCAGGACAGCCTCAGCAACATAGCAGGGCTCTCAGCAGCTTACTAAGACGTTGTTTAAAAATAAGAAAGGCTGAAGGTGTAGCTCGGAGGTAGAATGCCCCTGGGTTCAATCCTTGGTAACGATCCTTCTGCAAAAAAAAAAAAAAAAAAAAAAAAGCCTCAGAGGGCCAGATTCATGGAAGAGAGGAAGAAGAGATGGAGAGGGTATTTGTCAGCAGAAATCAATGAAATATTACACATTTGAATCATCCAGAACCTCTAGCTCCATTTCCTATATTTTTTCTAGGAACCCTGAATTGATTTCCTCTGGGTCATCCTAACTGGTTTCTACTCTACTCATTCAGTACATCTGCTACATGTGACGAGTGTATTCTTTGTCATATTTTTCCTTTCCATTGTCCTTGGATGTAAGTACTGGTATCCTTACACAGTTCCTTTTAGAGTGCCAATCAAAGGTATTACAAACTTTCCTTCCTTTCAAGGAACCTGAACCTGACAGAAATCAGAAGCCCAGAAATAAAATGCATCCAGGTCAAAAAGATAGCCCAGAAAGAATTCTGTTTTACATACAGTCATTCAACACATATTCTCTTGATTTTTTTAAATATTATAGATGATTATTTGTATTCTCAGTTTTTATAATACTGGAGATCAAACCCAGGATCTTGCTGTTAGGCAAGAGTCTACCACTGAGCTATGCCCCGAGCACACATAGCACATATAGCTGATAGAGCTGATTGTTTTTTTTTTTTTTTTTTTTTTTTTTTTACATCCCAGCCATCTTAAATTTTTGTCCTGAAAAAGGGTCCTGCTAGGTTGCTGAGAGTTTCACTACATTACTGAAGCTGCCTAGAACCCATGATCCCCCTGTCTCAGCCTCCCAAGTACTGGGACTACAGGCATGTAACCACCACACCTGGCTCATATAGCTGAATTTTTTTTAATTTTATTTTTTAATTGGTGCATTGAAATCATACATCTTTGTTAGGTACAAGCTGATAAAGGCATACATACACACATTTCTCGTTTAACCCTTCCCCAATTCTCACCCCACTCCTTTGCCCTCACTCCTTCTCAGGTTCAGTTTAGTGATTGACTCTGATATGTTCACGAAAGTACATCATGTGCATTAGGGTGTCCCCCCTCCCTCCATTATCTTCTGTTAGGTCAAATTCTTTGCTCATCTAAGGTTTCTCCTTCTTCCTCTGAAGTCCCTCTTATGTCTCCTTTTCTCCCTAGCTTCCACATATTAGGGATAGCATATGATTTTTTACTTTTTGTGACTGACTAATCTCACTTAACAAAATGTTTTCCAGTTCCATCCATTTCCCTGCAAATAACATAATTTTGTTCTTTATGACTGAGTAAAATTCCATTGTGTACATATCCCATAGTTTTGTAATCTATTTATCTGTCGATGTTGGCAATTGTAAATTGTGCAGCTATAAACATAGATACACATGCATTTGGTGTGATAGTTTGATTTCCATTCTTTTGGGTAGATACCTGGAAGTAGTATTGCTGGATCATGGTAGATTCATTCCCATTTCTCTGAGGATCCTCCATACTGTTTTCCAAAGTGGTTGCACTGATTTGCAATCCCATCAACAATGTATTAGGGTTCCCACTTCTCCACACCCTTGCCAGCATTTGTTGTTGTTTGTGTTTTTTATGATTACCATTCCAATTGGAGTTAGGTGAAATCTCAAGGTAGATTTGATTTGCATCTCTCTGATTGCTAATGATGTAGAACATTTCCTCATACATTTATTGGACATTTGTATTTCTTCTTTTGTGAAGTGTCTATTTAGATCCTTTGACGATTTTTTGATTGGGTTATTTGTTTTCTTAGCTGTGAGTTTCTCGATTTCTTTGTATATCCTAGATATTAGTCCTCTATCAGAAGAGTAGCTAGCAAAAATTTTCTCCCACTCTGTGGGCTCTCTGTTGAGGTTCTTAATAGTTTCTTTTGCTGCATTGAAGCTCTAGTTTAATGCAATCTCATGTATTGATCTTCCTTTGAGTTGCTTGTGCTTTTGGGTTATTGTTTCTTGCAGGCAGCATATAGATGGACTATGAGTTTTACTCTGTTTATATTCAGTGTGATTATTGAGAGATGATTTTTAATTCCTTACATTTTGAATTTTGACTTCTTTTTGAGGAAGTGTTTGTTCTTCTTTGCTTAGTTATTTGGTTCTTGGAAATGACTTTTTCTCTGGTTCTGACGTTTACTCATTAGTTCTTCTTTGTAGTTAATCTTTTTGAGTATTTTATCTAGTGCTGATTTGGAAGACATAAATACTTTCAGTTTTTGTTTGTCTTGAAAGGTTTTTATTTCCCCTTCAATTGTGAAAGAGAGTTTTGCTGGGTAGGAGAATCTTGGCTGCAAGTTATTTTCTTTAAGAGTTTGGAATATGTTGCTCCAGCCCCTCCTGGATTTCATGACTTGGTTTGGGAGGTCTGGAGTGATTCTAATTGGTTGTCCTCTAAATGTATCACTTGACCTTTTACTTTTGTTGCCTTTAGAATTCTCTCTTTAGCCTCTACATTAGTCAACTTTATTATTATGTGGTGTGGTGAACCTCTTCTTTGGTCTTGTCTGGAGGGAGTTTTATATGTTTCCTGTACATGTGTGTCAACTTCTCTATGTTTGGAAAATTCTCTGATATTTTTTGTTTGAAAAGACAGTTTATTCCACTAGTTTCACCTTCTAGTCCCTCTTCTATGCCTATTATTCTTAGGTTAGCTCTTTTAAAATTGGCCCATATCTCCTCGATGTCCAATTTCTACTCTTGAATTTTTTTTCTAGATTATGTACTATGTACTCATTTTTGGAATGGTCATCTTCTAAGAGTGATATTCTATTTTCCATTTTATCTAATTTACTGTTTATAGTTTGTATTGATGCCTTCACTTAAATTATTGCATCTTTCACTTCCTTCAATGCTTCTCTTTGATTCCTGTTCAGGGTGTCAGATTCTTTTTTTATTTGTTCCTCTATTTCTTTCCAGTTGTTTCTGCATTCTTTCCGGAAATCTTGTATCATTTCTACTATTAAAGATTTGAATTGCTCTTCTGGTACTCTCTGCCATTCTGTGGTGGTGAGTTCTGTTATTGTGGGGTTGTGGTGGCTCATTGTTTCTTTGCTATTTTTCCTTCCCATGATGTCCCTCTTCTTAAATTTATATCTTTGCTGCTCTTGCAATCTTTCTCCCAATTTCTATGTTTCTTATTTTTTCTCTCTGTGAATAGTATCTTGTCCTGAATTACAATTATTCTAGGGTTTCTTCTGCCCACTCTAATGGTGCTGTTGGTGGATTTCAGGTGTTGACTTCTAGGGTCTGTTTGTTCTTTCTGTTATGGGGATTCGTCTCAGAGGTGTGAGTAGGACAGTTTGTGGTCTCTTTGTTTTTAGGCCTTGACATAGGATATGTTGAGATATTCCTTCTGTCAGCAGAGGTGAGTTTATCCTTAGGGTTTGGCAATCCCTTCTGGTTGTTCACCTCTATGGTCCCATCTCTGCAGTAGGGATTTAGAGGTGTCCACTGGTATATATGAGGACAGGTTGTGTTCACTGGTGAAGGTTAGGTGAGAAGTCACAGTGATGAATGCAAGAATAGGGTAAAGTAGAAGGTATGGTCCAGTGGAATAAGGATTTGAGCGCGTTGTGTTAATATGTGGTAAAGACTAGAGACAGTGGATATTTTGGAGGACTCTCTTAGTCAATGTAGAGTATTTAGGTGTAGTGGTATGAAATGGTCTTGATATGAGACAGGGGAAAAGAAAAAAAGGAAAGATAAAAAAGTGTTGAGGAGAAGAATATAGATAGGAGAGAGGAAGGAAGTTTGTAAAAGGGATGAGGAAGAGAGTCAACAAACTAAGCAAAAAATAACAAAGCAACCAATCATCCAAACAAATAAAACAAAGCAAAAAAAAACAAGGCCAAAAAAACAAAAAACACAATTCCCCAAAACCCCTAAACAAAACAGAACAAAAAGAAACAAAAGCAACAACAATAACAAAAACAAAATAAAAAAACCTGCAGGTATGTAAGTACAGAGTGGTGTTGGCCTCTGCAGTCCTTTTGGATCTGCGTGTATATTTTCAGCTTTTAAATGTCTAACTCCAAAACCAGCAGAAGACAAGAAATTATTAAAATCAGACCAGAAATTAATGAAGTAGAGAATAAAAAAGCAATACTGATAATCAAGAAAACCAAAAGTTGATTTCTTAAAAAAATAAACATGATAGATATACCATTAGCCAATCTAACCAAAAGAGAGATAGAATAAACACAAATTACCAAAATAAGAGATGAAAAAGTGATATTACCATGGACAGTGTGGAAATCCAGAGAATCATCAGAAACTACTTTTAAAAAATATACTAAAAAAAGGAAAATCTAGAAGAAATTGACAAATTTCTAGACATATATAACTTTCCTAAATTGAGTCAAGAAGATATAGAAAACTTCAACCAACCAATAGCAATCAAAGAGATAGAAACAGCAATAAAGAATTTACCATCAAACAAAAGCCCTAGGCCAGATGGTTTTCCAAATGAATTTTAAAAATCTTTTATAATCCCAATACTCCTCAAACTATTCTGTGGAAAAGAAAGACATAGGACTCTCCCAAACACATTCTATGAAGACAAAATAACATTAATACCAAAGCCAAATAAAGACAGCTCAAGAAAAACAAAAATAAAATAAAATAAAAACATAGGCCTATATCGCTGATGAACTTGGATGCAAAACTTCTAAACAAAATACTAGCAATGTACATTCAAAACCACAATCAGGAAAATTATACACCATGACCAAGCCTGGCTCATCCCAGGGATGCAAGGCTGGTTCAACATATGAAAAACAATCCATGTAATTCACCACATAAAGAGTCAAGGACAAAAATCACATGGAGTGGAGCCCATGATGACGTCTGAGTGAAACACCTCTCCTCAGGTGCTGTGAGCTTGAATAAAATCTGTCATAAAAGCAGCTTCTTGACGGAAGAAAAAAGCAACAAAAAAGTGAACAAAGTAATGAAAATTGAAGCACAGCTAAACAGAACCCAGAAGGCAGACCAGGGAGAGCAAAGGAGCCCGTGCACTCAGCAGTGGCACGTGCCGCGAAGCAGCAACCACCTTTGAGCCGGGTGCCCAGCGCGGTGTCTACTAGCACGGAGACATCTAATGACCTCCTGCATACCCAGCGTCCAGATGTAGCTTAAGCGACTCCAGAACTCCACAACCTAATCAGGCGCATGTCCTCACACATTCGACAGTGACTGGAAAGCCTGGGATGACCAGCTTAAGCCCACACCAGAGACACCCCAGCTCATCTCTCCTGCAGAGTCAATTGGGCAGCAGAGCTTGAATCAAAACTGCCACAAAAGCAACTTCTTGACAGAAGTTGTAAATAAGTGAACAAAGTAATGAAAATTGAAGCGCAGCTGAACAGAAGCCAGAAAACAGACCACGGAAAGCAAAGGAGACCATGTGCATGGCAGTGGCATGCGCCACAGAGCGGTAGCCACCATTGAGCCAGTCACCGGGCGCAGGGTCTACTAGCACTGATACATCTAATGACCTTCTGCATACCCAGAGGCCAGACATGGAGTAAGCAACTCCAGAACTCCATACCCTAATCAGGTAGCATTTTCCCCCCCATCAACAGTGACCAGGAACACCTTTCCTTTTTCCTTTTTTTCCTCTCTCATATCAAGACGATATCATACCACAACACCTATTCTACACTGACTACTAGAATCCCCCCACATATCCACTATCTCTAATCAAAACCTCTAGGAAACCTTGAAGGTAGTACTAAGTGGAAAATTTATGGCACTGAGTGCCCACATAAGAAGAAGAGAAAATCACCAAATAACCTAATCATTAAACAGCTCAAAGCTCTTGAAAAACAGACAAAAAGGAAAAAGGAAAGAGAAAAAAATGTTTAGGAGAATAATATAGATAAGAGAGATGGGGGAAGCTTGGCATGAGGAAGAGAGCTAACAACTGAGCAAAAAATAAAAAAGCAAGCAACCATCCAAACAAACATAAATAAAACAAAGGAATACAAAACAAAAAGTAAGAAATTAGAAAACAAAAACAAAAAGAAACAAAAACAAAAACCCAAATCCTGCAAGTATATAAGTACAAAGCCAAGTTTGCTTTTGCAGTCCTTTTGGATCTGCATGGATAATTTCAGCTTTTAAATGTCTACTCAGTATATTAGATTTTTGAGCATGTTTTGGACATTATTTGCTCTCTCTGTCAGTGCAGGAATGGAGTTCTGCTGGCACCTCTCCTGCTGCAGGCTTGTGTCTCTGAGCTCTCCACAGGACCTGTTACTGTGCTACTCTTGTCTATGTAGGCAAGGGGTGTCACTGGATCTGGACCCAGTGTAAGCCTGAGGCTTCATGCTTTCCACAGGCCCTGTCTACATCTTTCTCTCTGCCTTTGCTGGTGGCAGGAGTGCAGTCTAAATCCCAGGCATTTTCCAGGGTGCCTGCAAGGTCTCTATGCCCTGTGTGCTCTGGCTCCCTCCCGCACTTCTGCTCCTATCCAATCGCTAGATTTGGCAGCGACCAAGTCTGTCATTTGCCACAGGGGTCCCTGAGTATGCAGTTAACTTACAGTTGAGTACTGGTATGGCTCTGAAGGGCGAGGTGAGCTGAGGTATCCCCAGCACAGGTTTAAGCTGGTCTTCCCAGGCATTCTGGTCACTGTCAATCATGCAGGGATGTGCCACCTGATTAGGATGTGGAGTTCTGTAGTCGCTTACTCCATATATGAGTATGCAGGAGGTCATTAGATGTCTCAGTGCTAGTAGACCCCACTCCGGGTGGCTGCCTCCATGGCACACACCGCTGCCATGCGTGCGGGCTCTTTCCCTCTCCCAGATCCTCTTTCTGGGTTCTGTTCAGTTGTGCTTCAATTTTCAATACATTTTGCAGTTTTTTGCTGCTTTTTTTCCTCTCCCATCAAGAAGCTGCTTTTGTGGAAGTTTTGATTCAAGCTCTACAGTGCCTGAGGGCAGGTGCTTCACTCAGTCTCCATCTTGGTCACCTCTACTTCTGGCTTTTAGAAATTGAACACTTGACCAGTTACATTTTTTTTGCCTAAAAAGTAGAATTTAAGTTGGGCGTGGAAGCACACACCTGTAATCCCAGTACTTGAGAGGCTGAGACAGGAGGATCACAGGTTTGAGAACAGCCTCAGCAACTTAGTAAGACACTCAGTAACTTAGATCTTGTGTCAAAAATTAGAAAAACAAAATAGAACTGGGGACTCAGAGGTAGACTGCCTCTGAATTCAATCCCAGGACCATACACACACACACACACACACACACACACACACACACACACACACACACACACACAAGTTGCATTTATCTCTTTTGCAAAATGCTTAGAAATGCAACCAAAATCTAACAATAAGTGTGAAGAAATCTCTGTTGTTTTATGTGTATACATAAGTCTAGCTTCTAAATTTTCTAGAATGTGATCTTTTTAAAAACTATATTCCTAGGCCCATATTGCTATTTCTAAAATATTCCATTATTTTTACATCTGAGGTAAAAAAAAAATCCTGTGTTACTGCTCCTTCCCTCTGCTTTATACAGGGCCAGAAATATGTCCTACATGCTTAATTTAACCCCTTTTGAAATAATGTTTGGCTCTCCACCCCCATCCTGCCACAAAAGATGATTCTAAATTCCTTACAGGGGCCCACAGGATGCAGAACCCAGAGATTAAGTCTGAGTCAAGCGGCATCACCATAAGACATTAGAGGCTAGATGGAAAGGGCCTTACGTGGTTGTCCTTGTTACCCCAACTGCCTTAAAGGTGGATGGCATACGACTCTGAGTACATCACTCCCAGATCTGGAAGGCCAGTAAGAAGGACACCGAGAGAGTCCAAAAGGAGTGGGCAGTGACAACCAACCCTGACAATCCCTTGAAGCTCACGCTGATGGCTCGGAGGTCGTGCTGCACTTCGTCAAAATTGTCTTTGTGGACTTTGGTATTGGGGCCACTGATTATTCTCATATTCATACTCACATTTGGATCTTGCATACTACAGTGCAACACACGGTATCGGACAACAGTATCAAACATTGTCCAACCCTGTATGTAGTATATATAAATAAAAGAAAAAGGGGGGAATGTAGGGTATTGACAGCACCTTCCTTTCCTGAAACAGGACAGCTGTCTCCCTTGCCAAAACAGGATAGCCCCTTCCCTTCCAGAACAGCTCCCTCCCTTCTGGAAACAGGACAGCCCCTTTCCTTTTGGAACAGCCCCCTCCCTTCCATAACAGGGCTCCACCAATCCCCATGCCTTCTCTGTGTTACCTATCCCGAGTGTGCAAAAAGTTTCCCTGCCTCTGTACACCTCTATATAAGGCTGAACGAACCCAGGTTCTTGGTTCCACAGTCATGACACCTCTATACTTAGGTGGAACCCTAATCCAGGTTAGACTCAACCCTGACCCGGATTAGTAATAAAATCTCCTTCTTGTATATTACAAAAAAAAATCCTGTGTTATACCATATGAATCAAAGTTGGTATTGGCCTTGTTTACTATAAGTGCCATTTTCAGCTGGTCTTGGTGGCACATGCCTGTAGTCACAATATGTGGAAGGCTGAGACAAGAGGATCACAGGTTCAAGGCCAGCATCAGCAACTTAGAAAAACCTTCAGCAATTTAGCAAGGGTTCAGGAAAGAATCATCAATAGATGTTAACTTTGGCAGGGGGTATTTTGATGAGTAACTAGGATACGTGTTGTTTCAGGGTGTTTCCTCTTAGGTGGCTTTTTACTTATAAAGTGAAAGAGCATAACTTGGAAAAACTGGATGATATCTTGAGTGATGATGGTTGTTGTGAGGCATCAATGTGACAGTTATTGTGTCTTCTAAAGGTGATGCTCTGAGTCAGATACATTGTTTATGTTATTTTTCTTTTGGCTGGGAATGTATAACCAGAATCTAATAATTAGAAAATACCAGACATACCAACATTGAGGAATGGTCTATAAATCAAGATAGGGGTGGTGGTGCATGCTCATCATTCCAGTACTTGGGAGGCTGGGTCAGGAGTATTGTAGGTTGTAGGCCATCCATAGCAACTTAGGGAGACTCTCAGCAGCTTAGCAAAACCATGTTTCAAAATAAAAAAATAAAATGGAGCTGGGGATGTAACTCGGAAGTAGAGTGCTCTTGGGTTTCCCCAGTACCAAAACAAAACAAAAACAACCCCACAAATAAACAAACAAACAAAGCAAAAACAGGCCTATGGTGGTCACAGTGGTACACACTTGCAATCCCAGTACTTGGGAGGCTGATACAGGAGGATCGCAAGATTGAAGCCAGCCTTGACAACTTAGTGAGACCCTGTCTCATTCAATATTCTCATTGCTATAATCCCAGACAACTAACCACACATCTTAAAGGGAGGAATATTTATTTGCTCACAGTTTCTTTGAGATTCTGGGGTTAATCCACCTGAGACCAGGGTCTGGAGCTCATGTAATGGTGGTGGGAAGCAGACAGAGGTATAATACATGGGCTCTGCTGTTCCATAATGGAGGTCAGAAGCAACAGAGAGCAAGCAAGCAAGGGGATTCAAAGTCAGAAGTACAGTTCCTAAGGCCACACCCCCAGGGACCCACCTTCTTCAGTCATACCTTACCAGCCTAGGTCACCATCCAGATAAATCCTACTGATGAGATTACAACCCTCATGACTCAATTACACCAACCCTGAAAATTAACATATGAGCTATTCAGGGAACATTTTATATCTGACCATAATAAAATAAAAATAAAAAAGATTTCAAAAATAAAATAGATTGCCTCTAGGTTCAATCTCCAGTACCAAACACACACACACACACACACACACACACACACACACACACAAACACACACACACACCAAACCAGGTCCATTCTCTTCAAAGATGTCTATGTTATGAAAGACAAAAGAGATTGAACTAAGATTAAAGGAAGCTAAAGGGACCTAAAGACCAAGTACAACACACAATAGCCAGGTGTGGTGGTGCACTCTTGTAATCCCAGTACTTGGGAGGCTGAAACCAGAGGATCCGGGTTGGCAGCCAGCCTCAGCTACTTAGTGAGGCTCTCCATAATTTAGTGAGATTCTGTTTCAAAAATAAAGAATAAGCCCAGGACCAGATGGTTTTCCAAGTGAATTTTATAAAACATTTTTAGAAGAGCTAATCCCAATACTCCTCAAGCTATTCTGTGAAATAGAAAGAAACGGAACCCTTCCAAACACATTCTATGAAGCCAACATCACACTAATACCAAAACCAAATAAAGACAGCACAAGAAAAGAAAATTATAGGCCTATATCACTGATGAATTTAGATGCAAAACTGCTAAACAAGATACTAGCAATGCGCATTCAAAACCACATCAAGAAAATTATACACCATGACCAAGTCGGATTCATCCCAGGGATGCAAGGCTGGTTCAACATTCAAAAAACAATACACGTAATTCACCACATAAACAGACTCAAAGA
>PVLC010033486.1:0-17488 GCA_004027655.1 Graphiurus murinus | reverse complement strand
GGTCTGGGGATTGAACTCAGGGGCATTCGACCTCCGAGCTACACCCCCAGCCCTATTTTTTATTCTTTATTTTGAAACCGAGTCTCACTAAGTTGCGGAGTTCCTCACTAGGTAGCTGAGGCTGGCCGCGAACCCGGATCCTCCAGTCTCAGCCTCCCGAATGCTGGGATTACAAGCGTGCGCCACCACGCCCGGCCTAAGTGCTTGGTCTTTTAAGGTAGGAACTGTGTTTAGATTATATTTGTGTATTCTTGGATTTCATGTAGCTCGTGCTGGGTTTTGTAATGGCGGGTATGAATTCTTTGTTGCTTTTGCCCCCCACCCCTTTGCAAGCAGCAGGTCCCTTTTTGCTGACTTACCTGTCTGGAGTGTGCTTTGTCAGCTCTTCTCTGTGCCCCACTGGGTGCATGGAGGTGGCTGGCCCTCCTCACCTGCTCTTGTTGTCCCTGAATCCCAGCAAGAAAGGGGCTACTTGTACCTGGCCATCACATATGTGACACAAGTAGTCACCTTGGCTGTCTCCCAGGAACATGTTAAATATTTATGCATACTGGAGGCAGATTCTGAGAAAATGGTTACTTCTCTCCCTCCTCCCTCTTCCCTATCCCCTATGCCTTCTTCTTCATATTTTATTAACTAGGAAGAATCAAAAAAAGTATTTGAAGTTTCTGTGATATGAACATTAACATCTATGAGATTTTCCTATGATTGATCTTTTTTTTTGAAGGGTAGGGGGATTGAACTCAAGAGCATTTTACCTCCAAGGTATACCCCAGACTTTTTTTATTTTTATTTTGAAACAGAGTCATGCTAGGTTAATGAGAGTCTCATTACTTGCCAAGGCTGGTCTCAAATCTGCAATCCTTCTGTCTCAGCCTCCCAAGTACTGGGACTGTAGGCGTGTGCCACCACACCGGGCTTGTAATTGATGTTTAAGGAAAAGGTAAGTGTGTAGCTCATGTTCAGTGTTTCTTCTTACTGAATTTTCTGTGACCAAGTTGTGTTTCTCAGCATTCCGGAAAAAGTAATGGAGCCCTACATTTCTCCTTCTAAACATAGACTTCCGCCTGCAGCTCTGCTGGGGTTCTCTGGGGGGTCCTGGGGAGCCATCAGCATCCTGGTATTGGATCACTTGGTAGGAGGGCTTAAAAACGAAATCACTACGGAAGGAGAGCAAAAGCACAGGAAAAACAAAGTTTTCATTATTGGTAAAAAATTCCAAAGGGTGACGGAAGTGTAGGAGAGAGTAATGATGTTTGTTTCACGTGGAGAGTAGTGTTCAGGGGTGGTGAGGAGTTAAGGGGAGGACCTTAAGGTCACGTAGCATGGAGGGGCATTCTTACCTTGGACCTGGGGGTTGGTGTCCTCATCCAGGTCCCCCTGTTACCCCTTGCATTCAGGGGGCCATCCAACTCCCTTGCATTCTGTTTAAACTACAGCATCTCTCTTGTTCTCTGGGTTCAGTCTTTTCTTTTACACCATAGCACCACCCTCTTAAATTATAGATAAGTAAATTGCATGGTATGTTTATTATCCACTGTTGTCTCTAGATGAAATATAAATGCCATAGGGGCAAGATCTTTGCTCTAATTGCTAATATGCCCTGCATAGCATAGTGTTCAGTTGAACTGATGAATTTCTCTGAAGACCAAATAAATAGATGCAACTTGATTTGCGATGGGGTCACACCCTGATAAGCCCATCATAAATTGAAATGATCAGCTGAAAACACACTCATGTGTCTAACTTACTGGTCATCCTAACTTAGCAACACAGTGCATGCAGAGTGTCCTGGTTTCTTTCCTGACTCTGGGGCTGGCTGGGAGCTGTGGTGTGGTGTATGATATAAGAAGATCCAAGATCCTGGTTCTGTGGTCTCTGGGCTCAGCGCTGCCCAGCTCTCAGGGGAGTGTGACTTGGGTAGGGCAGCCCCTTCCTGACTGCTCTATTACTGTACTTAGGACCAGACACAGCACAGCCAGAGCCCAGGGTGCTGCCGTGACCCTGAGGGGAGAATGTAGGAGAGAGGAGACGTAGAAGGTGAAATAGCGAGGAGTTGGTAGCCAATTAGAAGGTGGGTAAAGAGTTGGGGGCTGGCTGTGGTTTCCAGCTTGGATAACTCAAAGGCTCATTCCTGGCATTCAGTAACCAGTTTCTTGGGAGCATTTGGAAGAGATACATGTTAGACTACATCCATCTTCCTCTTCCCCAGCTAGCTCCTGCTTTCAGTACCCCTCTCTGTGTCAGCCTACCCTACTCCCATCAACCAGGTTTCAAACTTCTGGGAAGACGGAGTTCTCCGTCTCGTCTCTATATCCATCACATCTTCTCCATGTTTTCCTCCTGAACATGGTTCCACATGCCCCAAGATCCTGGCCTGGAAACCCCATCCCCTCTCATATCCTGGTGCTTAGAATGCTGGGCCAGAATCGTTTGGGTAGACAGAGCCCTTGGCCTCACTCCTTTGCTGAATCCTGGAGCCACTGAGCCCCCCAGAGTGCTAGAGGAGTCACCTCCCCGGGGACCGAGGCCGAGTATTTGTTCTCAGTAGTTCCATCATGAGCAGTTTATAGAAGAGTCAGTTGAGAGTGTGGCCATGTCTTATCATCCCTCCTCACTGTTCCTTCAGGGTATATAGCTGATCGTTTGTATCATACGAGATCCAGGGCCGTTTTAGCGATGAACTCCATTGTAGAGAGTGAGACCTTGAATAGAGGCACCTAAACAAGCTTCATTTAACACTGGTTGAGATACACCAACAAGGAACATACTCTCTCGAGTCCTACAGATAGTGAACAAGGTTCATAACATTGGAAGAAAAGTTTTTCATAGAGAAACATTTTGTAACTTCAGTGGTAGTAAATGTAAGATCATCTGTACCTGTGTACGCTTTTTGCCCATTTGTGAAATGATTTTGTATGTGTCTGCATATGTGCACTCCGCCATGACCCTCCATCTTCTCTAGCTAGTGTCATTCCATTTGGGGACAGTATCAGTGTATCTATATGTGTGTGTGTGCGTGCACGCACCACCATGACCCTCCATCTTCTCTCTTGAGTGTCATTCCATTGGGGACAGTTAGCAGCACAGCCTGGCAGCTGGTGTCCCGTGATGGAGGCCAGCTGGCTCTGCCTCTCTTGCTGTCTGTGGAAGCTGGAGTGGCCCTATGAATAGCCAGGCTGTTGACATTTATAACTGCTGTTCAAGCAAGGAAGACCATGCACACCTCTGATTAAAAAGGACAGTAAAGACCCTCCACATTTCTCCCCTGGGTGCCCCCCGCCCCCTGCCTCCAGTAGGCAGCGACAGAGTGGAAGATTTTCTCTCCTTGGGAATGGAGAAAGGAACTGGCCTGTGTTTTCTGACAGGACTTTTCATATCTCACTCATGTCCCAGCAAAACTTTTGTAGTAGCTATTATTATCAGTACTATTAACATCCACATTTACTAACAATGAAAATGGTTCAGAGGCTTTTGTTGACTTACCTAGTCAGGCCAAGTAATCAGAAGATGAAGGATACCAGCCTCCGCCTCCGCGCTCTCTGGCCTCCAACTCTAGCCCCTTCCTGCTGTCTCTCCATGTGGCGAGGGGGTTCACCATTAACTTCTCCATCTCCATTTGCCCTTGGTGTGTCATTCTAGATAGTTTCTCTTGCTCCCCAGACCACACCATTTCTCAGTGGCAAGGAGCCTCCCCTTTGTACGGCCATTCTCAGTGGCAATCTCCGCCTTTGGAGATTGGTCATGGGGATGGCGAGAGAGTAGACTAGTGTGGTATCCAATCTTTCACTAATCCCACCCATTATTTCCTATCTTTCATGTAGTTTTAATCTCTAGAAGTTGGATTTGTTTCCTTTATGTCTTCTGTTTCTCTCCTTATCAGGCTCATGTTTCCCTTTACCTTCTGGAACATGTAGAACACTTATCATCATTGTTTTAACATATTGTCTTCTAGTTCTGTCATCGTTGACATTTCTAGATCTTGGTTGATTTCTCTTATCATTATGCATCTCATTTTCTTTTCATGCCTGGTAATTTTTGTGTGGGTGCCAGACATTGTGAATTTTACATGGTTGTTTGTTGGCTTATTGAGGAGGGAGATAAACCTTTCAGGACTTTGGGGCTTTATTCCAGGCACATTTAAGCTTTTGGAAACAGTTTGATCCTTTTGAGGCTTGCTTTTGAGCTTCATTATTTGGGCCTGGAATCACTTTTAGTGTGGGACTGATTTACCATCACTGTTGAGGCAGGACCCTTTTGAGAACTCTGTAATGGCCTAAGTGCAGGAGGTGTGGGCTGGTAAAAATACACTTTCCCTGCCCTCTGTGAGCTCTGAGGATTGTTCTGCCTGCCTGTTAGTGGTTCTTCCATGGCCTTGGTAGTTTCCTTACACGTATGTATGAATTTTACTCAGCTACAGACTTGTGAAGACCCCTCTGAAGATCTCCAGAGCTTTCCCCTGTTGAGTGCTCTCCTCTTTGCCTTAGCCTTCCCAAATGCTACATTCTATCTCCTTAGGAAATCCCCAGACTCTGTGTGGGATGCCCTTCCTTGCACTGCAGCTTGGAAAGAAATTTAGAGGTCATGTGGTCCAAAGACCCAGTTTTATGGATGAGGAAATAGGCCCAGAGAATGAAAGTTATTTTCTTGTCACACTGGCAGCGTATAAACATTCAGCTCATGCCACAGAAAGACTTGTCATGTACGATGAGGTGAACTATTGCTTGTGGTTCACACCGAGGCGGGGACCCGCAGTCCTCCCTGCAGTGAGTCCTAGCTGTTTGATCTTATAAGGAAACGTAGCTCTTTGGCAGAAAGACAGAGTTTGCTGTGCCCTGGGATGTGCGCTATTCATTCATATTTGTGTTAGTCCAAAGCTCCATGAAAGAGAGACCGCAAAGAGCATCGCCCTGACTTGGCGTCACCTTGATGTGGCAGCTGAGCTTTTTAGTGTGCTCCTGCTCTCTGCTCCCTGTTGGTCTCACACCTGCCCTCTGAAGAGTTATCACCTGGTCCAGGTATGCTGTGGGGACCCCAGGCTGGAGCTCTGGGTCAGATCTGGCTTACCTCTTTCTACCTCCAGGTCCTTGGCTGTGGGCCGCCATTTACCCTTGGACCTTTGCCCTTTGCTCGCCAGAGGGACTTGGAGACGAGGAAGAACCACTACCAAGGATTACTTCATGTTCAACCCTGGGGCCTTTTCCTGGTCAGGCAGGACAGTGAGAGCCCTTTCCAAGTTCTGAGATTAATGTTGAGCAAGTACAAGGAAGAGATGCCTGAGCTCCTTCTGCTAACTGGGGAAGACTACTGGTGGATTATATACCTGCTGTGCACTAGATATGCTGCTTGGAAAATAACCTTTTCTCAGTTCATTGTTCCAACTGCATGTGGTTTGAGTCTCTGGTTTTCATGTAAATGTTACAGGGGTTTCTGAAATCAGGAAAGAAAATGCAAAACTTGGACCTGAAGGAAGAGGGTTCAGCTGGATTGCAGTGGTTTTGTTCACCCCACAAAGGGGGTGTACAAGGAAGGTTTCTGTCTCTCCATCCCTATATTACCAAGGTCAGGTGGAGTTCAGGGATGCTAAGGGGTTGTCCCCATTACTAGTGCATCAAGATTTCAAACCTTGTCTTCCCAAGTTCAGTGCTCTCGTTAGCATGCCATGTGGCTAATTAGTACCTTGGTCCTTTTTATTTGGGGTCTGTGGGTTCACATGTAGCAGAGTGGCTCTAGATTCCCTTTGCCTGGAAGGATTTGGCCCATTGGTTCTTTGAGGCATTTGGGCTGGTTTGAGGGGTCCTGAAGTCCAGTGTGATCTTCTGGGACAGGGGAGCGGCAAGTGACAGTAGGAAACAGGGAGTGAAACCTGGGGTCTCTCCCACTTTTCCTGAACATTGAAACACAGTTGGCCAACATTACTTGGCACTAGAGTTGGAATACATTTTATTCCATTTGGAAATTTGTTGTTTGTTTTTCAAATTCTCTTGATACCCTAATATGTATCTTAACCAATGCTCTTCTAGCATTTAAAGGTTGTGGTTGTCAGTATTATGTGAGTAGTTCATACACATATACACACACGTACATACATGCATACATACATGGTTAGTATATATTATGGTTAGTATGTATAATCACTATACATATGTGATTAACAAATATATACATATATATATATAGCAAGTATATATATTTGTTACTAGAGGTTGGACCCAGAGGCATTTTACCTCTGAGCCACATTCCCAGACTTATTTTAATTTTTTTTTTTTTTTGTAGTGCTGGGGATTGAACCCAGGGTCATTATACCTCTGAGCTACACTCCAAGCCCTTTTTATTTTTAATTTTGAAACAGGGTCTCCCTAGGTTGTTGAGAGCCTTATTTAAGTTGCTGAGGCTAGTGCCAAGCACTGAGATTACAGATATGCACCACCATGCCCAACATCATTTTTTATTTTTAAACAAGATCTCCCTAAGTTTCTGAGACTAGTCTGGAACCCATAGGTTCCATAGGATCCTCCTGTTTCAGCCTCTCAAGTATTGAGATTATAGGCATGTGCCACCATCCCTAAGGCTAAGTTAACCTTATATTAATAGATGGGAGACTTGGTGTTTATTTCAGTTGCCTTTCACAAGGGAAGGAGTTTGTTCAAATTGAGGGTGGAAGAGGTGGGTGGTGGTAGAGGGGGGCAGGGTGATCATGAAGATGGTGGAATCAATGGGAGATGCCGGTGGAAGCAGGGGAGGGAGGTAGTGGAGAAGGATGGAGTGATGGTGGAGGAAGAGAAGGAGGTGTTGGAGGTGGAAGGGATGAAGGTGGAGGAGATGGAGATGGAGGTAGAGGTGGAGGAGGTGGAGTTGATGAAGTAATGGAGGAGGAGGTGGTGGTAGAGAGGCAGAGGGGGTGGATTTTATGAAGGTAGAGGCAGAAGAGGTGGAGTTGATGAAGAGGAGATGGAGGTGGTGGAGAAGGTTGAAGTAATGGAGGAGAGGTGGTGGTGGAAGTAGAGGTGGAAGAGGTAGAGTTGATGAAGGTGGAAGAGGTGGAATTTATGAAGGTGGAAGAGATGGAGGTTAGAGGCGGATGAGATAGAGTTGATGAAGGTGGTGGAGGTAGAGTGGAGGAGGTGGGAAGGGATAGAGGTAAAAGTGATGGAAGAGGTGCTTGGAGAGGAGCAGGAAGTGGAGGAGGAAGTGACGGACTTGTGGTGTTGGCAGAGGAGGTGTTGGCAGAGGCGGGGGAGCTGGAGGCTGGGTGCTGGTGCTGTGGTGGGAGACTGGAGGTGATGGGGAAGGAGCAGCAGGAGCAGTAGTGGTTGTAGTATAAAAGTAGCAGCTTCATGTCCCAAGGAGAGCTTTATGTGCATGAGCACACCAGATCTTTAAAAGCTACAGCCCCCAAGGTTACGGGGAGGCTTAGTATTTTCCCCAAAGTCATGTGACTGCTCTTTGCAGACATTCTAAAGTGGGTGTCCTTCACCTTTAGGCAGAGCTGCCTTCATTATTCAGGAATACTGGATCAAAAAACTGGGAACAGAACCGACTTGGCAAAGGCATTTTGTTTTGGGAAAACCATTTGTCAAGATTGACAGGCCCTGAGCACGAGGTTTCTTTGTAGGGTGATGGAAATGTTCTAAAATTAGCACACGCCGAGGGCTGTGGGGATCTGTCACTGTACCAGCTCTCGTTGGATTGTGCACTCCCACGGATGACATGTGTATTATGTCGCATATCTCAATAAAGCTGTTGAGAAAAAAGTGGAAGATGGTGGATTTCCCCTTCCACAAATAACTGAATCGATGTCTCTGTGTCCGGTATCGCAGAATGGCTGGTTCGAGATAAGTAATTCGTACTCTGCTTTTGGGCACAGGTAGCTGCTGGGCATCTCTGTGGATGTAGAGTGGTTGGGTGTAGGAGAACTTAAGTGAAAACTTGATCACTTTAATATGGTAGCATTTGGGCTGCTAGGCGAAGACATTCTTATGGTTTTAGAGAACAGATTTTTATATTCTGACCAGAGGTGGTCTAGATATTTTCATGTCAGCTGCAGTAGCCCATGTAAACACAATAATAAGTAAATGCACAATTGAATACTACTACGGTGCAGGAGCATTACACTCATGCATTGGTGTAAACGCTGGTATGCTGAGCTTTCTTTTTCTTATCTCAGGCTCTTGAAAATAGTTCTATTCTGAGTTTTAGTATCAGTTTGACATAAATCTCTGCTCAGAAATCTCATTGCCTTTGCTTCTAGGTAGACATAAAGGGTGATGTCTACACAGACAGTGCCATTCTGCAGTGAGCAGTCAGCTCCACCCCTGGGATCTAGAGGAAACGGGTTGAATAGAAGGGCTGCGGGGTGGGGTGTCAGGAGAATTCAGCAGGTGGGGTCTCAGTCTAAGGCCGTCATGCATCCTGAAGATAGGTCAAGGGGCTCTGTGCAGTCCCTGACCTACGGGACAAGCAGCTGAGCAGGAGAACCAAGCTGCCTTCCTCCTCTCTCCCCCTCCCTGGCCTGCCTGTCTTCATTTGCCACCACCACTGCCGGGAGCCCGAGGACAGAATGGGTCTGCTGGTTCCCATGGTCTGTGCGATCATCTAGTGCTATGCCCAGGACTATGTGGCTCCAAGGGATAGTGGGCTACTCTCGTTCATCTTTACAAACAAGATGGTGTTCTCTTTCCTGATCCACCAGATGGGCTGGATTTTGACATTGGCATGTATGCCCCAAGCCCTAAATCACGTGGCTTTAGGATGATCCACATTGAATAGTGAGATGACCCATCTGACTTTAATTAAGGAGCTTTGGGACTGTGTTCTTCCATTCTTCCACCTTGCCCTAGAGGTAGATAGGGTAGTAATTAAGGGCTCTGGTTTTAAAAGCATTGGCTGCTAGCCTGGCCTCAAGAAGAATCTCAGCCTCCCTTTCCAGCCCCTCGGGCCTCCTGCATGATAGCTCTGACCACAAGCTACTCTGTCCCCCTGCCCAGCCCTAGCCCAATTGGGGAGGGGGAGGTGTAGGAAGCCAGGAAACAGACACACAGGCAAGCACAAACCATCCGTAAGAGAAAGCCAGCTAACACCATGGAGGACCTTTCAGTCTTGTCGCCCGGGTTATCCATGTGCTCTCGGCAGCCACATTGTCAGCCTCTGCGTGTTGGGCAAGCATTTGCTCTTAACCTTCCAGGCTTAGGAGTTTCTTCCGAATGCTACAATCAGTGGTGAACTTTTCCTTGCTGCTTTATTTGTGTTTTGGCTTTATTTTTACAAATGTTACCCTTTTTCAGGGTTAAGCATTCCTCATGTAAAAATCCTCTGAAATCCAAAATTCAAAACTCTTTGCAGGTGGAAGATTCCACACTTCGTTTCATGACCAAAACTGCTAAAAAAAAATTATGTAAGATTACGTTGGGCTATGTGGGTAAGGTGTGTAGGAAACAGAAAAGAATTTCCTGGTTCGATTTGGCTCTCATCGCTAAGCTATCTCAGTGTATGTATGCACAGATTCCAAAATCGGGAAAAAAAATCGGAAACACTTCTGGTTTCAAGCATTTCAGAGAAGGGATGTTCAACTTGTATTAAATATTTCTTGGCATCTCAAGGGAGCAGAACTCTTGTCTGAAACCTCAGTCTATTGAATTTTAAAAGGGCACATTTCTTTTTTTTTTTTAACCTGGGAATTTCATAAGCGCATGAGCCACTTGTTGGGATTTTTATGCTTACTGTTGTACTTTGTCGTGCAAGTCTGTCAGATTTTGAACAGTACGTGGGGCATAGAGTTGCCGATAAAATAGAGAATGCCCAGGGAAATTGCAGATGAGCCACATATAATTTTTTAGAATAAGTCTCATGTAATATTTGGTGCATACTTACACCAAATAATTATTAGTTATTTACCTGAAATTCAGATTTAACTGGGCATCCAGTATTCTTAGTTGCTAATTCTGGTGACACTGTTTAGACAAGGTTGCATTAAATTTTAAGTGACTTGTTTTTTCAATCAATATATCAATGGAGCCTGGTTTGCTTGTTACTTAAAAGGCTTCCTCAGGGAAAGCCCTGTGTACAGTGATGAGTGGGTTTTAAACTTGAGTGTGCATAGGAAACACACAAGTGCTCCTTAACCTGCAGGGTCCATTCATCCCCGGTGGGGCATTGAGCCCAGCTGTGTGGGATCTAGACCATCAAGTGGCTGGTCCCACCCACTCCTACAAATAAGAGGGGTTGCATATCTTCTTGATGTACTCTTCTCCACAGTAGTGTGATCTGCTTCCAGGCAGATGATCCAGGAACAGCATTGATGTGAGTAATGCTTACTGATTGCTCACTTGTATATAAGTACGTATTTCAGATGAGAAATTTTAATAATTGAGGCAAACTTTAAGACTAAAGTCATGTGCCACTTAACACCGGGGATATGTTTCGAGAAATGCATTCTTAGGCGATTTTGTCATTGTAGGGACATCATAGGGTATAGTTATATAAACCTAGATGTTATACTACTACTCTAGGCTATATGGTTTGGCCGCCATGACATCTGAAGCCTGTCATTGACTAAAATGTAGTTATGTGGTGCATGACTATATTCTAAATGTGTATTAAATCTCTCTTGGCTCTAAAACTTCCTCAGAAGAAAATGACTAAGAAGTTCATGCAGAAGAAGCAAGACAGGAAATGTTCTGCAGATGATAAGGCACACTGGCAGGCTGAGGGCAAACATGTGGGCATTAGCCTAGGCATGGGCGATCTGTGGGACTGATGAGAAGGAAGTGTGTGTGTGTGTGTGTGTGCGTGCACAAAATAACCACCCAAATTGGGCACAAGGAGGGATTGGGTGATAAATGGTGCTATAATTTGCATGTTAAAGGCCCATGTGTGAAAGGCTTGATCCCTGGGGTGGCCCTGTTGGGGGGTTGGACCCTTTAGGAGGCGGAGCCTAGTGCAAAATGTTTAGGTCTTTGGGGGCATGGCCACCAAGGGCATCTTGTGACTCTCACTCCCTCCTTGCCTTGGTTGCAGCCTTGGTCATAAGGTAAGCTATTTTGCTGCACCATACACTCCCACGAATGCCATCTGGCATTCCACCAGAGGCCCCAAATGCAGGGAGGCCATTCTTAGGTGATTGTGAACTGGAGCCTCCAAGACTGTGAGTCAAAATGCGCTCTTCCTTGTGTGAAGCTTATTATCTCAGGTATTTGCCATAGAAACAGAAGGCTGACTAACACAAGTGGGTTGGAGGAATGGGTCTACCACGGGTGGGGGCATCAGTGTCATGGCTCCCCTCTACTGCCCGCCAAGGCAGGCATGTCATAGAGACGCCAGGGTGATACATCAACTCAGAAAGGAAATCGGAATAAAATGCAAGGGAAGGAGTTTCAATTTTCTTGATGGAGGATGAAAGCACTTTTCAAACTTAAAAAAAGATGAACCGAAACGAAAAGGTCAATCAACTTGACAACACTGAATTAAACTTCTAAGAATCAGAACTGTAATAACATCTGAAGAAAAATGAGGTGGGAAAAGCATTTGCTCTGAGTATGACTAAGCTTAGTTTCCTACCACATTTAAAAAAAAAAAAAAAAAAAAAAACTCATCATGGGAAAATTAAGAAACAAGAGTCCAGTGGGCCAGTACTTCTGTAGGTCTCCCTGGTAGAGTGCTCCAAACCTGGGCCCAGCATGGTGTCCTGCGTTGTAAACAAACCCTCCTGGCAGCCACTGTGAAGCTCTATTGCCCATTTTACTGGTGAACCAATTGACTCAGTCTATAGACCCCAGGTCCGCTGCAATTCGTGCACAGGTCTTTCTGATTGGAAAACCCTTGCACCCTCAGGAACTAATCTAGCTGGCCGAGGAAGAGTCCAGAATAAAGGAAACAGAGGGCTACTAAGCTCAGGAAAAAATGTCCAGTGTTTAATATTAACAATAAAGATCTGCATATTAAAACCAGAGAGCCGAGGCCACTGCTTATCTCTGGAATTGCCAAGAAAAAACTTTCCAGAAAAATAACCAGTCACAGTCCTGGCTGCCTTGGGTGTTATGAAACAGGCAGTTCACCTCTATTCCGGGTGGAAGGGTAAACTGGATGAAGACGAGTGTGACAGGATGTATCTAGTCTTTAAAAATAACGCACATGACCATTGGCCTAATCGTTCTACTTCGAGGGATCCAAGGCGAATCATCAGAAACCTGGGCAAAGTTTAATGCCCAAATGTATTTGTTGGATTGTTATTTATGTTATCTGAAAGTTTTAATTACTAGCCAGTATCTACAAGAATAGTTTTCAACATGAAAAAAAAAAAAAAAAAGAAATTTTCCAGAGTTTTAAAAGAACCTCTTATGGTGGGGGTGGGGCTAAACAAAACATTTGACATAAACTGATTCCCATAGTGTCTAGAAATTGCCATTTTCTTACCATCATAGGATTTAGGTTAAACTTAAAATTTATATCTACTCGGTATTTCCAAATATTTTACGTGGTTTATTTCAAAATTCAGGAAAGAGGAAAAAATAATTTTTCTTCGATGATAAAAAACAGATGGGTAGGGAAACATTTTCTGTGGAATTACAGAGTGAGATGGACTGATCCCAGTTGAGATTCTGCTGAACTTGGCAGGACAGTACGATACCTCCTTCTCAACCAGCTCTGAGTGTCCGTCACCTTCCCCTGCACCTACACGGGTCCTCAGTGGCATTCTCTTGCCTATTGGACCATGCATCCTCCTGATGGGCCCTCCCCTTTCCTAATCAAAAACTTACTGTGTAGCCAGGCATGGTGGCACATACCTGTAATCCCAGTACTTGAGAAGCTGAGACAGGAGGATTGTGGTTCAAAACCAGCCTGGAAAACTTAGTGAGGCCCTCAGCAACCTAACAAGACCCTGTTACCAAATAAAATTAAAATTGGACTGGGGGTGTAGCTCAGAGGTAGAATGCCTCTGGATTCAATCCCCAATAACACATGCAAACTTATTGTGTTAGTTAGCTTTCTGTTACTGTGACAAAATACCTGAGGTAATCAACTAAAAAGGTAGAAAGATTTATTTGGGCTCACAGTTTCAGAGGTTTCAGTCCATAGTTGCCTGGCCCTGTTGCTTTTGATCCATGACAAGACTGCACACCACGGTGGGCATTTCAGTGCATGGTGCAGGAGCCTGCTCACCTCATTGTAGCTGGGGTCCCTATCACTTCCATGGGCATGCCCTGATGACATACTTTCCTCCCTTATGGCTACACCGCCTCCCAATAGCACTGTTAGCCTTTGGGGAGTATTCCAGATCCAAACTCTCGGGTTTGGGGTCTTAACAATCTATATGTTCATCAGTTGTCTATTGGCTAAATAAATCACACTAGACATCCATTTGGTGGGGTATGTTAAAGTGAGGAAAGAATTCTGTGAATGCATATCATATTTGCTGACATGGAAGTTTTCAGAGACTTGAATTAAAATACAGTAACATGGGGAATATGATTGTGACGCCTTTTTGTTTACAAATCAGGATCATCTGTAACCCCCACGTGATCCAAATACAGCATCCCTGCTCTCTGTAAATACTATGAACGTTCTGCACATTTGCACAGTCTTTTTCTTCTTTTTTTTTTTCTTCTGAAAAACATATGGAAAGATATAACTCCTTATGTGCGAGAATAGAGAGAGGTTTGCTTTAATTTTTTTTTCATATTTTCCTATAACACATCCAGATTTTCATAATTAGCAAGGATTCCATCTATGATTAAAAAACAGAAAGCTATTTCTTTTGAAGTGGGAAAAGAAAGAGGGAGAGGAGAGGTACTGGTGATGATCTCTCCCATTCCGTATAGGACTTGCGTTTCATTTTGTTTTCTCCAGTTTTTTTGGAGGAAGGTGTGAATGCGACTTTACCTTTCTTCAAAGAGTACATTTAGATGAGCTAGCCCTCAAGGAATCTTTCCTGGGCTCTCCCAGTTCTTTCCCCAAAGCACAGAATGGACCAGACCTTAACTCGTTTTTTTTTTGTTTTTTTTTTTTTTGCGGTACTGGGGATTGAACTCAGGGGCGTTCTACCTTCGAGCTATACCCCCAGCCCTATTTTTTATTCTTTATTTTGAAACCAAGTCTCATTAAGTTGCAGAGTGCCTCACTAGGTAGCTGAGGCTGGCCACGAACCCAGATCCTCAGGTCTCAGCCTTCTGAATGCTGGGATTACAAGCATGCGCCACCATGCCCGGCTCCAGACCTTAACTCTTAACTGATAAATTGGTGTGCATACACATGAGCAAGGAAGACCCCAGGCAGAGAAGCCTTGCTGGGGGTGTTGAAGCAGTGAAGTGGGAGTTCTAGCCCCCACCCCACTCCTGGCACCTCAGTGAAACCGGTGTGCTTTTTGGAGTCTGTTGGGCCACTTGAGTCTTTGGCTGGGCGGGACTGAGGCTGGAAATCCTGGATAGCTCTGACCTGCTGCAGTGGGCGGCATGGAGTCAGCCACCTTCTGTACCTCCATGTTTGTCCCCATGAAGCAGAGCCCAGCCAGGCATGGTTGGCCCTCCGGGCCAGCGCACATGGTGGGCACTCAGGCATCCCAGGTGTTTCACATGCTGCACCTTGAAGCCTGGGAGGGATGGATAGGGATAAGGTTGCTGATGTTAGCAGTGGCCGGGCCCCAATTTCTGATGGTTCCACTTAACGGGTTTTTTTTTTTTCTTTTTTCAGTAGAAACTGTACTTCAGATTTCATATTTGGATCTTTCCCTGGGCCATTACTCTGCAGTATGGTGCATCTCACCGTGTGGGTAGTGGCAACTCCTGTCCGCTCTGCAGTCAGGAGGGAGACGGTCCGTGCTCCTCAGAGGGCTCTGTTGCCAAATGTGATGTTGGGAAGACCAGGGGTGTTCAGTGCATTGTCTGTGGGTGATACTTTCCACTTACGATGTGTTTGTTGGGATGAACCCACATCATAAGTCGGGGAGCATCGATACTGTACTTGTGATTATATTTTATTCATATATATATAAATATAATATATAATAGACATCTACTATATATCTACTACATACCTATTTTATATATATATATATATATATGATATTTATATATACATAGTAGATTTTGATTCACATCTTGTACTTTGGGCACAATTTAAAGCCTGTGTGTGTGTGTGTGTGTGTGTGTGTGTGTGTGTGTGTGTGTGGTACTGGGGATTGAACCCAGAAGCATTCTACCTTCGAGCTACACCCCTAGCCTGATTTTATTTCTTATTTAGAAACAAGGTCTCGCTAGGTTGCTGAGAGTTTCTACTTGCAGAGGCTGACTGCAAACCTGTGATCCTCCTGTTTCAGCCTCCCTAGTACTGGGATTCCAAGCATGCACCACCATGCCTGGCCTCTTATTGATTGAATTGTTATTCAGGGAAAACTATTTATTCATTTATTTTTGGTGGTACTGGTGATGGAACTCAGGGGCATTCTACTTCCAAGCCACACCCCAAGGCCTATTTTATTTTTATTTTGAAACAGGCTCTCGCTAGGTTAATGAGAATCTCACTACTTGGCTGAGGCTATCTTCAAACTTCTGATCCTCCTTTCCCAGCCTCCCAAGTATTTGGGATTATAGGCATGGGTTACCACACCTATAGGGAAAACTATTTAAACTAAACAAAATAGTAGTAATTTTCCTTCTAACTCCCTTGCCAACAGGTTTCCCCTTTTCACGATTGGTTTTCTTTATACAGCATATTTTAAACTACCGTTTAAAAGTGAAAAACTAAATACATAGAAAGGAAATAATCTGCGATAGAACAGAAGTGTCAGGGTTGACGGATGTTGAGAAGTGTGAAATGCCTCTTTTGACCTTGTTGTTCTCTTTTTAGGACAAAGTGGAGCAGACACCACCCCGTCCACGAAACCTGGCAGGGCACCGGCCCCCAGCGCGGTCTGACCGTCTAGGAAGTCATCCGGGTAAGGAATGATGAGCAAGAGCTACCTGCAGCTTTGCAACCATGCTGGGACTTTATATTGCTGGGACTTTATATGGGGGGATCCATAGATACTTGTCCTTTATATAAAAGGTCGTAGTGTTTGCATGAAATTTCCACATTTCATCCAATATACTTTAAATCATCTTTAGATTACTTATAATACCTAATACAATATAAATGCGATGCAAATAGTTGTTATATTGTATTGCTTACAGAGTGATGACAAAGGAAAAAAGTGTACATGTTCAGTGTAGATGCAGTTTTTTTAAAAAAAAATTTTTTCCATTCATGGTTGGTTGAATCCATGGATGTGAAACCTGGGGATAAATTCTAAAAACTTATTCTTGAAGTTAATAAAGTAAGATTCTAACGTTGGCTTTTCTTTACTATAAGAAAATTCTACAAATAAATATCTTTATGTATTTCCTTTCACTGAATCAAATTTCAAGATGTTTTGTGAAAATTATCTAGGGTTCAACTTAATGGCCATTTTATGTTACCAACTGAGGGCTCCTCCATAGTAGAATCCTCTTTTATTTTTGCATTTTTATAGTTTTGATGATGCTAGTATGTGTTCTAGGTATATATTTCTCTACTTTTTTGTGATTCCTTCTATTTTGTTCAATTTCTGAGGGGTCATTATGGGAAGAAAGGAAAGGTTCTGAGTGACTACAAATGTTACTGCATAAACTAGAGAAACTTTGATTGAGCATGGGGAGTCTGATCATGATGTGAAACTAGAAAAACTCACATGGTTACTGGTGAGATTATTGGAAAGTTTGAATCCAAGAAATTGTAAGGTTTAGAGCTGGTAGGAATTAGAATAATCAGATTTTTTAAATGGCTTAATGAGAAAGAGTAAGACATTAGTAATATATATATGTGTATGTATATATTTTAAAAAGCTGATTTTAACCATGGAGTCAAATAAGCATTTTCTCATTCATTACAATATTCATAAGAGGAGGCAGGATTTCTGTAGGAAGCATAGCTTCTTCAGGGTCACCTTTTGCAAAACATTCAAATGAGATGATAAAAGGAAAACATACAGCCGGGCGTGGTGGCGCACGCTTGTAATCCCAGCATTCGGGAGGCTGAGACTGGAGGATCCGGGTTCGAGGCCAGCCTCAGCTACCTAGTGAGGCACTCCCCAACTTAGTGAGACTCGGTTTCAAAATAAAGAATAAAAAATAAGGCTGGAGGTATAGCTCAGAGGTAGAATGCCCCTGAGTTCAATCCCCAGTACCAAAAACAAACAAACAAACAAACAAACAAAAGGAAAGCATACCATTTGTTGGTACTACTTTGAAACTTGGTACAGTTGTAACACATTATATTGTGTAGTTTAGAAATGATCACCTTTAGCCGGGCGTGGTGGCGCACGCTTGTAATCCCAGCATTCGGGAGGCTGAGACCGGAGGATCCGGGTTCGTGGCCAGCCTCAGCTACCTAGTGAGGCACTCCAAACTTAGTGAGACCCGGTTTCGAAATAAAGAATAAAAAATAGGGCTGGGGGTGTAGCTCGGAGGTAGAACGCCCC
>PVLC010033485.1:0-17466 GCA_004027655.1 Graphiurus murinus | reverse complement strand
ACACACACACACACACACACACACACACACACACACACACACACTACAATAATGGCCCAGTGATACTTTCTGATTTTGTGGGGTCTGCTATTCTACCAGTGCTAAGAGTTGTGTTAAAATATTACATTTTATTGTATATATGTCTATTTCTCTTTCCAACTCTGTCCATCTTTTATTTGATACATTTTGAGATTTTTGCTATTATGTCATAAAAACTTAAATTGCTATGTTTTGTGGAAGATCAATCCTTCATTATAATAAAATTTCTCTCTTTATTTCTTATAACAAATCTTGACTCAAATTCTACTTTGTCAGCTGGGTGTGGTAGTGAATGCCTATGATCTCAGTGCTTGGGAGGCTGAGACAGGAGGATCACAGACACGGAATTAGCCTCAGCAACTTAGCAAGACCCTCAGCAACTTAGTGAGACCCTGTTTCAAATAAAAAGTAAAAGGGGCGGGGGAAGTAGAATGCTGCTTGGTTCATTCTCCCATACCTCCCCCCCCACACACACACACAAAAAAACCCATCTATTTTGCCTGTTTTCCTAGTGAGTGACCTTACCTATGTTTCTTGCTTCATTTTTATTTTTTGCCATGCATATTTTTATTTATTTATGTTTTTATTGGTGCATTCTAATCATACATCTTAATGAGGTACAAGCTGGTAGAGGCATACATGCACACAACACTCATTTAACCCTTCCCCAGTTCCCACCCCATTCCCTCTCCCCTCCCCCCTCCCTCCTTCTCCAGTTCAGCTTAGTGATTGACTTTGATATGTTTGCAAATGTACATTAGGGTGCCCCCCCATCACCTTCAGGTAGGTCACCTTCTTTGCTCATCTAAGGTTTCTCCTTCTTCATTTAAAGTCCCTCCTATGACACACTTTCTCGCTAGCTTTCACATATTAGGAAGAACAAGCTATTTTTTACTTTTTGTTACTGACTAATCTCACTTAGCATAATGTTTTCAGGTTCCATCCATTTCCATGCAAATGGCATGATTTTGTTCTTCTTTATGGCTGAGTAAAATTCCACTGTGTACATATCCCATAGTTTTGTAACCCATTCATCTGCTTCCACAATTTGGCAATTGCAAATTGTGCGGCTATAAACATAGATATGCATACATTAGTCTAGTAGTTTGGTTTCTATTCTTTTGAGTAGATACCCCGAAGAGGTATTGCTGGAAGGGTAGGTTAATTCCCATTCGTCTGAGGATCCTCCATATTGTTTTCCAAAGTGGTTGCACTAATATGCAATCCCACCAACAGTGTATTAGGGTTCCCAATTCTCCACACCCTTGCCAGCATTTGTTGTTGTTTGTGTTCTTAATGATTGCCATTCTAATTGGGATTAGGTGAAATCTCAGGGTAGTTTTGATTTGCATCTCTCTGCCATTGAACATTTTCACATACATTAATTGGCCATTTGTATTTCTTCTTTTGCAAAGTGTCTTTTTATTTCACTTGCATCTTTTGCCATTCTCTCCTCTCACTGAGCCAAAGCTCTGTGTCCTGAAGACATATTCTGTTCGCCTATGCTCGTCCTTTCATGTGAGATACTGTTCACTCTAACTTCTACTCTTCCTCCAGGTCTCTGCTAAAATGCCACTTCCTTATCAAAACCTTCTCTGATGCTCTGAGATTTGGAATCAAAACTATGTCCTCTACCCCACCCTATAATGAGCTCTGCGCGCTCTCTCTCTCTCTCTTTCTCTCTCTCTCTCTCTCTCTCCCTCTCTCCCTGGAACCAGTGATTGAAACAGGGTCATGCTATGTTGCCTAGAGTCTTGCTAAATTGCTGGGGCTGGCCTCTAACCTGCGACCCTTCTGTTCCATCCTCTCACTACTGGGATTACACGCATGCTCCACTGCACCTGGCTGGACTTTTAAATTTTTTTATGTATTTAAGAGTATTTATTTCTCTCAAAAGATAACACAGATAGATATTGTGAGGGTAAGAAAACATTTGTTTTGTTTTTTTTTCTCATAATGCTGGGGATTGAGCCCAGGGGCATTGTACCTCTGAGCTACATCTCCAGCTTTATTTTATTTTTTACTTGAAACAGGGTCTCACAAAGTTACTGAGGGTCTTGCTAAGTTACTGATAATGGGCTCCAACATGTGATCCTCCTGTTTTAGCCTCCCAAATACTAGGATTATAAGTGTGTGCCACAATGCCCGGCTTCCATTTGTCTTTTATTTTTCTAAATCAATACCTGGACCAAATACTTAATACCCCATTATACACACTAAATGTATATTTGTTGCAATTAACAAATAAATGATGTATTGCCCATAACACTTAAAAAATTCTACACTATATCTCCAGAAGCTCTGATTCACTGGGTCTAGGTTAGAACCCAGGAATCTATATTTTTAAAAAGCTTCACAGATGAAAGATAATGGCACTTTAAAACCACTGTGACGAACATTAAAAAAAAAGCAAAATGTAGTTCCCATGAAAACTACCATTACAAAGAGCCCAAAATCACTGTGTGAAAAACAATTTCAAATCTCATGCCTTCGCCTCTTCTCTAGTTGACATGTGGGGTGAATATACTACTGACATTTGTCTCATCCATTGATGCTGGACAAGGGAAGAGAGGGTAAGTGCAGAAGCTGATGCCAAAGTGTCGGTAGGAGCAACACTCTGAATGTCAAAGCAGAACTCCCAGGAGAGGCTGGAAAGTGATCTAAAGCAGCACAGAAAATGGTATCAACTATTCTTGGAATGATCTTCCTTTCCTTTAATTACCTAAGTGGTTTACCCAAGTTGTATATATGAGTAGCATATGCAATATAATAAAAATGGAAATTTTTATAATGGCCCAAATGAAAAGGTACATATGAGCCTTCAATGGAAAAAGCTTGATCTAGCTTCCTATTCCTCCTTCATTTTTCTGAGCTACCCCCAGCCCTATTTTTTATTCTTTATTTTGAAACCGAGTCTCACTAAGTTGCGGAGTGCCTCACTAGGTAGCTGAGGCTGGCTGCGAACCCGGATCCTCCTGTCTCAGCCTCCCGAATGCTGGGATTACTAGCATGCACCACCATGCCCGGCCCTATTCCTTCTTCATTACTGACCCTTCAGAGTATGGCTAAATATGATAAATATATTAATATATGCCCCACAAGCTCAAAACTTATAAGTAAAGGGCTTTATACATATTTATTAAGGCATACTACATACCACAAATGATAGTAAAGTGTACAATTTGATGATGACATATGTATGTATGCAGCATGAAATTATCACCCAAATCAAGAGAACACACATTTCCATCACACTCTCCACCCTAGAGAGTTTTCTCCTGCCTCTTGGTACTCCATCTACCTCTCCACCTCCTTCTCTATGCAATTTTCTGACAGGCTTTCTCTAACTACAGGTGGATTTAATTTTCTAGAACTTTATATAAACCACAGCACTCAGATTTTGTTTTATCTTTGGTCTAGTTTTCACACAGCATAATTATCTTGAGACGCATCCAGGTTGTTGCATGTATAAAAAATTGTTTTTAGGGGCTTCATGAAAATTAGGAGAGAGTCCAGCAGAGTAGGAAGGGGATCAGGTGAAGGAGTTACAGGAAAGGAAACAGACCAACTAATGTCATGTGCATACATGAATGTATCACTATAGATCACAGTACATGAAACTCACTATCATGTACAGTACATCAATAATTTTTAAATTTTTCTTTTCCTTGCTGAGAAATATTCAATTATATAAACAAATACAACTTAATTTAGTTTATCCATTCACTACCCATAGTTTTGTTACCCATTCATCTGTTGATGGACATCTTGGCTGGTTCCACAGTTTGGCAATTGTGAATTGTGTGGCTATAAACATAGATATGCATACAATAGTCTGGTAGTTTGATTTCCATTCTTTTGGGTAGCTACCCAGAAGTGGTATTGCAGGATCATATGGTAGGTTCATTCTCATTCATCTGAGGATACTCCAACATTTGGATTGTTTCCAATTGTTGGTGATTACAACAACAACAACCTTCTGTGAAAATTAGTGTACAAGTCTTTGTGTGGACACAGGCTTTCTTTTCCCTTAGGCAAAAACCTAGGAGTGAAATGTTGAGTCACATGGTAGCTGTGTGTCTAACTTTTTAAGAAACTAGAAACTGATTTCCACTGTTTTATCTGCTAACGAACAGTGGATATAATTCTAGTTTCTTCACTTATTGACAACAATTGGCACAGTCAATGTTCTTAGTTTTAGCCATTTTTATGGGTGTATTTGCTATCTCGTTGTGTTTTTGCTCTTGGATGACACAGCCCACTTTCAAGTACTCCTGATTCAAGCCTTCTGTCCCAGGCAGGTTGATTTTTGCTGCGCTGTAAGCACAGTGAACTCATAATCACGTCTGTGTCTTTGCTCCAACAAGAGCTGTCAGCCTGGGGTACATTCTGCTCCCATTCTGCATATTCTCTTCTTTAAAAAAGGGAGCAGCAAAGGCTTTGCTTAAGCAGCCCTTAAGAAACAGCATGCGCTTTCAAAACAATTTACAAATATCAACTTGTATACATTTTGTACAGAAATAAAAATTTAAAGAAATATAACACATATGGAATAAAAGTTTCAAATGCTTTGGTAATCATGATGACTTAATACCATCATTAAATAACATCCAACGGGACAAAATGGAGTCAGAGTTGCTGTTAATGATGGTGTATGTAAAGCTATGTTTCAACTAGTCTTCATGACAGTGTCTAGGTTTTTTGTTATTGTTGATTTTTTTTGTTAGTTTTGATTAGGCTGACAGTGTTTCATCTTCTTAATATCTCTCTAAAATAACAACACCAGGAACAAATAACAATAACAACAAAAAGCTGCGTGTGTATGTATTTCTCTGTGTGTGTGTGTGTGTGTGTGTGTGTGTGTGTGTGTGTGTGTGTGGTACTGGGGATTGAACCCAGTGGCATTCTACCCCTGAGCTACACCTCAGTCCTATTTTTTTTATTTTTTATTTTTCAACAGAGTCTCACTAAGTTGCAGAGAGCCTCACTAAATAGCTGAGGCTGGCCTTGAACCCGGATCCTCTGGTCTCAGCCTCCCAAGTACTGGGATTATAAGTGTGCGCCACCACTCCCGGCTGTATGTAACTATCTTTGAGAAGAGGAAGGGAGATTATTGGCTCTGCATTTTCTTATTTACTGAAGCTGCCCTCATTAGATATATGTTCCACCCAGAATTTCTGTGCAGAACTTTATTTTTTTTTCCCTCCCTCTGGTACTGGGGGTTGAACCCAGGGATGTTCTACCTCTGAGATATACCCCCACTATCTTGGCTTTTTTTTTCCTTTGAAATGGGTCTTACTAAGTTGCTGAGGGTCTCACTAAGTTGCTGAGACTGGCCTCAATCCTGTGATCCTCCGGTCTCAGTCTCCCAAGAACTGGGATTACAGAGGTGTGTCACCACATTCAGCTCTGTGGAAGATATTTTCAAAGTTACTTGTCCCAGTGTGAAGGTTATTTCAGAAAAAAACTTGATAACACAAGTCATAAGTACACTCATCTGAGCAGACGAAAACTGAGATGCATCACAAAGCAAAGAAAGCAAATTGGAATCTTCTTTCTACCTTGCTTCTATACACAGCAGGGATAACAAAACAAGATCTAACAGTAAGACCAGGAGAGGGCGCCAGAGACTGCCCCATATTTAACATGGTTTTAGTACCATTTAACTAGCTTGCTGTTTTTATGGTCCTGGAAGCAGTTTATCTTGGGGGGATGGTCAATGAGAAGAGCATGCATTGTGTTGTTGTTGGATCAAGTGGTCTAGACTTTCCAGCTGCATCCAGTTGACTGAGGTGCTGTTGAATTCAGTTATGTCCTTACTGCTTTTCTGCCTGCTGCATCAGCCCATTTCTGATAGAGGGGTGTCGCGGTCTCCAACTCTAACAGTGGACTCATTGATTTCTGCTCACAGTTCTGTCATGTTTTCCTCACCTATTCTGACACTCTGACGTTAGGCACATACACTTTAAGGACTGTGAGGTCTTCTTAGACCCCACCTCTCCCCCGGTCTTTTTGGTACTGGGGATTGAACTCTGGGACATTCTACCTCTGAGCTACACTCATAGCCCTATTTTTTATTTTGAAACAGGGTCACACTAAGTTGCTGAGGGCTTCGCTAAGTTGCTGAGGCTGGCTGCAAACCTGTGATCCTCCTGTCTCAGCCTCCCAAGTACTGGGATTACAGGTGTGTGCCACAGCATCCAATGGAACTGGCCTCTTTATCATTATGAAGGGTCCTCCTTTATCCCTTATCATTTCCCTTGGTCTGAAGTCTATTTTGTCTGAAGTTAATATAGTGAGTACCCTATAATAACAAAATAATCCTAATTCCACTGCCATTTTTAGATAAGAATAAATCCCCGTAAGTCACCTTGTACAACCTGTTTTGACTCGCTCTTTAGGTACCGCTAAAGCCAAACTGCTTCTTTGCAGCCGTCTCTAACATGGGACCTCAAGTTGCTCCACTGTTGTGTAACTTACCGGTGCCTTTCAGGTTCCCCTGTGGCACTTCTTAATCACGGCTTCTCAGATCTGCATGCGGGCTGGCAGGCTATAAAACGCTGCCACATGCACTACTTACCTGATCTTCACCTCGACCGTCTCAGTACTGTGTCAATTATGTTCACTGTGTGAATGTGGACACTGAAGGTCAGGGTTCTTAACTGACTTATTAGGTCCGAGGCCCCAGCAAGAAAGTAGCAGAAGCTAGAAAGCCCAGGACCAACTTCTAACTGCATACGCCTTGGAGGCATAGCTTTCTCGTATACTTCTTTTAAATTCCAAAGTGCTGTGCATAACAGATGCATGCCATCAGCATTCTCTTTATTTGAATTACCTTGGCAACTAAATTACTAAATAGTTTAATTTAGGCTGTGTCACATTTGGAGGTTCTTACAATAACCTAAGTAAATATTTTCTTTCTTTCTTTTTTTCTTTCTTTTTTTTTTTTTTTTTTTTTGCAGTACCAGGGATTGAACCCAGGGGCATTCTACTTCTGAGCTACATCCCCAGTCCTATCTTTAATTCTTTATTTTGAAACAGGGTCTAACTAAGTTGCAGCCTCACTAAGTAGCTGAGGCTGGCCATGAACCGGATCCTCCAGTCTCAGCCTCTCAACCATGGCCAGCTCAATATTTTCTTTCTTTTTTTTCTTCTTTCCTTTTTCTTTCTTCTCTTCTTTTCTTTTCTTTTCTTCTTCTTCTTCTTCTTCTTCTTCTTCTTCTTCTTCTTCTTCTTCTTCTCCTCTCTCTCTCTCTCTCTCTCTCTCTCTCTCTCTCTCTCTCTCTCTCTCTCTCTCTCTCTCTTTGTTTCTTTCTTTCTTACTTGGCATTGAACCCAGGGGCAATCTACCTCTGAGCTACACCCTCAGTTCTATTTTATTTTTTACTTTGAAATAGGGTCTTGCTAGGTTGCTGAGGGTCTCACTATGTTGCTGAGGCTATCCTCAAACCTGCCATACTCCTGTCTCAGCCTTCCAAGCACAAGGATTACAGGCATGTGCCATCATACCTAGTTTTTTTCTTTTTATTTATTTTGGTATTGGGGATTGAACCCAGGAGCATTTTACCTCCAAGTCCCTAAGTTGCTGAGACTTGCCTTGAACCTGTGATCCTTCTATCTCAGCCTCCCAAGTACTGTGATTATAGGCATGCCCCACCAACACCTAGCAATGTTTTTCTTTTGTAGTTAATAGTGTCTAGGATTGTTTATAACAGCAACTTAGTAGACATGGGCAGACTGTAACAACTTTCCAGTAAGAAAGGGGCAGATAGATACTAGGAGTAGACAAATTCTAAGCATCAGCAACAGGTTCCTTGGCATTCTTCTAAAACACTTCCTTTCTGATGTCTAGGGAGACAAAGTATTAAAAACAGCTTTTGTGGAAACTTGGTTTTCCTTTTCCCTTGCTGTAAGAAGAGAAGGAACCATGGAGTAATGAACACAAACTGTCTAGTGGTGGAGAAGAGAGGACCCCACTGGAGCTGTCAGCAAGAGGGTGGCTAGACACAGTCAGACCCCCACAGTGACCGTTGCTGTGAGTCTAAGCAATCAGGAAGACTTCTTGGGAAGTTTAGCTGAAGGTATTACCTGCTTGAATTTAAGAGGAAGGAAGAGAAGATGTGGTTTCAGAATCTCCCTAGTAGTTGAAATAGGCTTTATTTTGTCCCAAACGCATCATGAAAACGCGGTGTGTAAGCCTCTCTACTGTCCCTTCTCTCTGCAACTAGTTAGCTTGTCTGAACTGGAGCTCAATTGCTTTTCTAACCTCCGCGCTTGGCTTGGGAGAGTCTTTCTTAGATTAAGTGCCTGTTGATGGTGGTGGCTTGGGGTGAGGGATAAGTTCTGTTCAGCACAGGGCAGTTTTTCAGGTCATAATTGTACCCCTAGGACTATCTGTCTAAACAAGTAATTTAATGCTTGGGGGATGGAAATTGACTAAGTGATAGGCACTGTGTTAGACACCTGACACCTTTTAATGCCATTTAGGTCGCAACACCATGATGGAAGGATTTCAGTATCCCAGTTTTACATATGAAGAAATATACTCAAACAGGTACATTAAAATTCCTCCCAGGTCGGTCTAGGTCTCTAGGATTAGAACCCAGGTTGGTCGAGTCTACCTCCCCTCCCAATCCCCCTCCTATCTTTCACTGTGCTCAGAGCTACTGTCTGTAAGAGTCCTGACTGCGAACACACAAAGACAAGGAATTCTGCGAGCATCTGAGCCCTCCTCTGCGCTGGGGGCGACCGAGCCCTGCACAGGGGAATCCCCTCTTACCCAGAGGCGAGGAGCAGCTCCAGTGCACCGAGGGGCCCCGCCTGGACCTCCCTGCCACCTCTGAGCCAAGTGCGCTCCCAGGGATGCCCTGGCGTCCGGCACCTGCCCGCCGCCTCCCCACGCCCACCCGGGTCTCACCCCAGGTCGCCGGCAGCGCGAGCAGCACCAGGACAGCCAGCAGCAGGGCTCCTCCGCGGCAGAGGGCAACAGCGGGCGCCGTGCTCGTCAGAGGAGAGGTCCCCATCCTCCCCACGCAGATCTAGGAACCAGATGTGATCTCCAAGAAAATTCAAGTCAGAGAAAAGCGGAGAGGAGAAAGACCCAGGGCCAGGCTCAGCGCTCCGGGTCTGGGGAGCGCGAGGGGTTCCGGCCCAAACGCTTTTGACCACAGCTTCCCCTTACTGGGCGAGGCCATGTTTTCTCCTCATTTGCATTGTTTCTAAGGAGTTGCGCTACCTTGGGGAGCCAGGTGCAGCATCCGAATCTGAGGACGACTCGGCTCCCTGCAGCCTTTCTGCTGTGAGGGCTGCGGTTCCACACCAAGGCGGGGTACTGCGGCAGCTCGGTTTGCACACTCGATTCACGACCTTTCCCCAGGGCTGGAATCCGTGTGGGTGTGTCACTAATGTAGTGGCTGTTCTCGGAGTTTAAAGGATAATTGCAGCTGAGGGTAGCCCACTGGCAATGTGAAGAGCCGATTTCCTTAGGGTGAATTCAGACACACGGTGCCGCCGAAAGCTTTTTTTTTTTTTTTTTCCTTTCTTTTAAAGGAGTGACTAAATCGTGTTTACTTTTTTAATTTTTTTGGACTGGAAGTTGAACCCAGGGGCGCTCTGCCTATGAGGTACACGACACCCCCAGCCCCATTTTATTTTTTGTTTTGAAACAGGGTCTTGCTATGTTGCTGGGTCTGTTCTCAAAATCTGCAATCCTCCTGTCTCAGCCTCCCAAGTACTAGGATTACAGGCTGTGCGCCACCACGCGCAGCTCCGGTTTACATTTTATAAATATAATTCTGTGTATAGTTATGAGGCCTAGATTAGAATAGGGTAATAGGGGAAGGGGAGCTCAGTAAACGGGCTTTGCCATGATCTGAGGGAGATTTGATGGTGGCTCTGGCTGGGCTGTTATGTTATTCATGGAGGTGGAATGAATGGGATTTGCTGATGCACTGAATTTTGGTTACTCCCTTTATTAAAGTTAGTGGTGAGAAAAACAAAGGAATCAGGAGTTAGTCTGGGATTGTAAATGAATGGGAAGAGGTACAAATTTAAGGTAGAGGATTAAGAATTCAAGGATGAAGCTGGGTGTGCTGATGCATGTCTATAAACCCAGTACTTGAGAGGATGAGACAGGAGAATTGCAGGTTCAAGGTCTGCAATCAAAAGGGATGAGGGTTGGAGGTAGAATGCCCCTGGATGTTTAATCCTTAGTACCCCTTCCCTCCCTCCAGAAAAAAAAAGAAAGAAAGAAAAATAATTCAAGGATGAGAGCAATGGTGTGTGTGTGTGGGTAGCCAGAATAATGTACCTACCCCCAGAAACATCCACATTCCAATTCCAAGAACCTGTGAGTGTTCCCTTGTATGGTATAAGGGATTTGCAGATGGGCTTAAATCAAGGATGTTGAGGTGGGAAGATTACCTTCCATTATCCAGGTGGTTTGTAATCACAGGGATCTTTGTAAGAGGAAAGCCATAGATCAGTAGATTCCTGCCACCAAATGCCAGCCACCTCTAGAAGATGGGAGAAGCAAGAAATAGATTTCCCTGGAGCTTCCAGAGGGAACCAGTCATAGCAATACCATGGTTTTAGCCATGTAAGACTTATTTGGATTTCTGACCTCTGGAATTATAAAAGAATAAGTAGGAAAAGATAGGAAACCAATGTGGGGGTCGACAAAGGAGAGCATCAATGGTTTTTTTTGTTTTCCCATTTTTAAACTGGGAAGGACTAAGGGCATGAGGCCACTGGGGTTTACTGAAGACCAGGAGGTGTGGGGATGTTTAGAAAAAGGTTAGGAATACAGGTAATTTGTTGATTATGAGTCTGGACTTCCAGAAAGGCACAAGAGCACTTTTGGACAAGGAAATGGATGGGAGAGGATCAAAATCACAGGAATTGATGAGATGGTCAAGGAAGAACATGTAGAATAAACAAAAGGAAGATCAGATTAGAAATAGAGGAGCCACATCCATGAAGGAGCTCTTGCCATCTTTGCTTGGCTGGCCAAGCTTGTGGATTCTTCTGAGAACTGTTTCTTGATGCATAAAACAAAGTGCAATGACGTATAGAGTACAACTTTGCTACTGGAAACCCACCTGCACACAGTCCAGCAAACCTGTATCTCTAGGATGTATAAGCCTTAGCTTACACAAACTGCCTTCCTTCATCTGTCCCTCTTACAAGTCTCATCTCTTCCCCTCACTAGTTGAGAAAGGGTCATATTCCAAAGGCCTACTATGTTTCTTATTTTTTGTTAGTCTTCAGTAGCCTCCTTCCCAAGACTCTATTATAAGAAATACCTACTTTGATCCAGGTGTGGTGATGCATGCTTGTAATCCCAGTATTTGGGAGACTGAGACAGGATTTGATCCCCAGTACAAAAAAAAAAAAAAAAAGACCTACTTTGATTACATCATTTTATCACACTTCCTTTTCAGTGTACCCATTGCCTTTTTTTTTTCAAGGATCTGGTATTATCTTTTAAGTTATTTTCAACAGAGTAGTAGAAGGAGAAACCAGATTGCAGCAGGCTATTGAAAAGGGACTAGGAGGAGGTTCGATTCCTCCCCAGTCTTACATCACATACTATCAGAATAGGGCACTTGTCCCTACTTTGTTTTGCGTTCTAGTTCTATCATCTGTTCTCTCCCCTCATTCCCTGAAGGTTTTAGCTCCTGGCTCATGTCCACCTCCTGCACTGTTATTCCTGTCACAGTTCTAGTGATTTCAATATTCACAGCAATGTTATCTTACAATATCTGGCCTTTCAGTGTCTTGGCCTCTTCTCTGCCAACAGTCTTGTTCTCATGCTCCTCTGTCACTTATGCCCTTGTCCATATCCTGGCACTAGTCATAAGAACTGCAGACTCTCCATAACTTCAACTATTTTGCTCTCTAGCTCCAACCCTACACCTTTAGTTCACCCCTAGTATTCTGACTCTGGCAATCTTTGTGTCTTAGTACTGGCAATCCATTGATGCTACCACCTTTTCCAGTCTCACCTCCAACCTCACCAGGCTGAATTCCATGCCCCATCAAGATAATCACTATCTTGCACATACCCTCAGCACCCTTGTTCTTCTCTTACTCTATAATATCCATCAAGCAAAATAACAATCCTAGTTAGACTCAATTCTCAATTTTCTTCATTATTATTATTAATTATTAATTATTATTATTATTATTAGGATTGAACCCAAGGGCATTCTACCTCTAAGCTATACCCCCAGCCCTATTTTATTTTAAAACAAAATCTTGCTAAGTTGCAGAGAGCCTCTCTAAGTTGCTGAGGCTGGCTACAAACTTATGATCCTCCTGTCTCAGCCTCCCAAATACTGGGATTGCAAGCATGTGCCACCACACCCTGCCTTATTTACCCTTTCTATTAAACTTTACCATTGGCACAACAAGTTAGTCTCCAAATACAGCAAGTGCTGTATTTGTATTCAGGATTTCCCTCCACCAATGTTTCCTTTGCTTGGAATACTCTTTACCCAGAAACCTATTTGCATAATTATCTCCTCACCTCCTTGGTTCTTTTTTCCCAATTCTCTTAGAATCACATATCTATTCCAAATATCCTTTACCCTTTCTCTACTTATGTAATTAAAAAATTATCTACCTGTAGTGGATTATGCTTGCAATCCCAGTGCTTGGGAGGCTGAAACAGTACGATCGCAGGTTTGAGGCCAGCCTCAGCAACTTAGTGAGATCCTGTTTCAAAATAAAAAATAAAATAGGGCTGAGGGTATAGCTCAAAGATAGAACCCCCTAGGTTCAATCTCTAGTACAAAAAAAACATACTTAATTTTAAATTTTATTACCACCTGATAATCTTGAAAATTATTTTATTAGTGCATTGCAATTATATATCATAGTAAAATTCAATGTGATAAAAAATTAATATACATGTACACAATTCTTTGTGTATTTCCCTCCATATCCCAGCCTGCTCCCCACCTACACACACAAGTTAGTGAGATTTGTAGCAATACTTTCACATATTACTACAGTATTATTTGGACTGTTTCCTTCTTTAGATCTACCTTTTCCCCTCCCAAACTGTCTCCCCTAACCCCCTTCAGCTGCTCTACAGGTCTCTCTCTGCATTATTTAAGGTCCTTCATGTTTCTTATTTTCTGTCTAGCTTCCACATATGTGAGAAAACATACCATCCTTGACTTCCTGAAACCCAGGTGTCCATCAGTGGATGCATGGAGAAAGAAAATGTCACACACACACACACACACACACACACACGGGAGTTCTATTTAGTCCTACAGAAGAACAAAATTATGTTATTTGCAGGAAAAATGGATGGAATTATCTGATAATTTGCTTATTATCTGTCTCTAGGTCCTTGACCATTGTTCAGAATTGCACATTCATTCCAAATATCCTTTCTCTACTTATATAAGTACAAAATTGTACCTAATTTTTTATATTATTACCACCTGATAATTTGTTTATTGTCTATCTCTCCTAGGACATGCCAGTTTATCACTGCTGTATCTCATGACCTAAAACAGTGATCAATCAGTGCAGAGAAGAATTTGCATACTTATTTATTGAATGGATGACTGAAATGGTTGGGACAATGAAGGTCAACTACTCTTTCAGAAAAATTGGTGGTAAAGGAAGAGAGAGTTTAAAGGAGAAACATGGATAGTTTGGGGGGGATTTGTTTTCAAATGAAGGGAATGGTGGATATGTATTGCCTTAAAGGGTCCCTTCCTCTTGACTTCAGACTTTTCCATGGAAATATCCACTCTTTCCCCTTTCAGGTAGATTATAGGCTCCACCTCAATACTATTGACACTTTGTAGCAGATGATTCTTTGTTATGGGGGGTTGTCCTGTGCATCATGGGATACTTAACCGTATCCCTGACCTCTACCCACTAGATGCCAGCAGCCTCCACCCCACAGTTATAATAACCAAGAGTCTCCAGACACTGGCAAATGTCCCCCAGGGGGCAGGATTGCCCCATTTGAGAACCGTCAAGATAGACAGATCCAACCCAAAGCTCCAAAGCTGGGCAAGCAATGCAGGCCTTGCCACCAGCTCTTCTCATTGCCCTGACCCTAGTACCTGCTTCATTCGGAAGCATGCAATACTATTTGGACAAATCAGAGCTGTCAAATGGGCTTTTTTTTACTGGGCATTGAAACCAGAGGCATTCTGCCTCCAAGCTACACCTCCAGCCTTTAATTTTTTTTTTTTTTTTTAATTTGAAACAGAGTCTTGCTAGGTTGCCGATGGTCTTGCTAAGTTGCAGATACTGTCCTCAAAAATACTGAGATTACAGGCATGTGCTACCATGCCTGACTCGAAAGGTCTTTCAAAGATGTTAACAAGAGCAGCTCTGTATATTGGAATGCTAAGTTAATAGATTGTGTGACATTATCAGCACACATTTTGCCAGTTTTTAGGGAGTGTCTGTCAAAGAATGAAGCCAGCTAGGGAAAGCAGAATGAGAGATAGGAAAGACTCCCGAGGACATGATTTGAATATTTAATTCCTGTTTGGGCCAAGGCCAACAACACCCTTGACCTTTACTGTCCTGTGATATAATAAACTCTGTTAAAGACCTAAGCCAGTGAGATATAGATTGCTATCACTTGCCATTCAGCCCCTGGCTGGAGGAAACTTGTAGGTGAAAAGAAGGAACCAGGGATGGAAGAGGGCATAACTGATGGGCAACATGCTAAAAGAGACAGAATTGGAGGAGAAAAGAACAGTATAGTTTGTGAGAAGTAGTGGATGGAACCAAGGACAAGGGAAAGTGGACATAAATAAGAATAGAAATGGAGGGCCAGGAAACCAAAGAATTCCCTGCTGGTGTTTACATTACCTGCTAAGGGAGGGGAGGAGGGATGAAGGAGGAATGGATGGTTTGAGAGGAGGAAACAGATAACATAAGGGAATTAAAACGGTACCAGCTAAGAGCGTACCACTTCTAGGCACAGATCCGAGGGACTTGAAGGAAACATCTGAAGGGATCTTTGCACAAGCATGGACATAGCAGCACTATTCACAATAACCAAGAGGTGGAAGCCACCCAAGACTCCATCAATGGACAAGTGGATGAACAAGATGTGATATATACGTGCACGATCACTTGGAAGTGTGCCCCAAAGGCCCATGTGTTGAATGCTTAGTTGCCAGCCTGTGGGGCTTTGGGAGGTTGAAGAATCTTTAGGAGGTGAGGCCTAGTGGTAGGAAGTTAGGTCACTGGGGATATTGAGACCCTGAAACCTTCTCTTAATCTCTCTCTTTCCTCTCTTCTCTCTTTCCTCACCTCATGGTGACCAGACCTTGATGTACTGTGCCACTACAAGTCCAAAGCAATGAGACCAAGTGACCCTGGACTGAAATCTCTGAAACCATGAGCCCAAATGAACTTTTTCTCCTTTATATTTTTTAATCATAGGTATTTTTTGTCTCAGGGACAGAAAGATAACACAATATGTAATGGGATATTACCCAGCCTTAAAAAAGGGAAGAAATCCTGCCACATGCTACCACATGGAGGGCTATGGAGGATATTATGCTAATGAAATAAGCCAGTCACAAGAAGACAAGTACTGTATGATTCCATTTATATGAGGTATCTAAGTAGTTAGATTCATATAAATATAGAGCAGAATGCTGGTTATGAGAGGATGGGGGAGAGGGAAATGGAGATTTGTTGCTTAATTAGGGTACATAGTTTTAATTTCACAAGGGAAAAAATAGTTCTTGAGCTCTGTTGCAGGATAATGTGAATATAGTTAGCCATATTGAGTTGTACACTTTAAAATAGTGGCGATGGCAAATTTCATGTTATGCATGTGTTTTTTTTTTAAAAAACCACAGTTTAGCCGGGCGTGGTAGCACATGCTTGTAATCCCAGCATTTGGGAAGCTGAGACCGGAGAATCTGGGTTCGCGGCCAGCCTCAGCTACCTAGTGAGGCACTCCACAACTTAGTGAGACCCGGTTTCAAAATAAAGAATAAAAAATAGGGCTGGGGGTGTAGCTCGGAGGTAGAACGCCCCTGAGTTCAATCCCTAGTACCACAAAAACAAAACAAAACAAAGCAAAACAAAAAAACCCCACAGTTTAAAAACCAATATTTAACATTTATTCTCCTAGACAGCATGAAAGTGGAGAGGGGAAATTTGTGGTCACCAGTGAGCAGGGTTTTGTTTCTTGATAGTTTAAATGGTTGAGCAGAGAAAATTAATAGCTAGATTTAAGGTATAGTGGGGAGGAGGAATGGGCTGGGGTGGGTGTTGTCTGCACAATGTGAGAGAAAGGCTTGGTGGTGAGGGAGTTGGATCTGTGAGTTGAGAATTTGGCTAAAATGATCAAGGAGTGAGAGCCAGAAATGAATAACTGTCAAGTCATGAAATCCAAAAACCCTAGGTCTATGTCTGTTATTCAAGAGCTTATTGAGTCTAGAAAAAAAAAATCACATAAGACAAGTATTTTTTGTGCTGTTTTATTTTTTACAAATACAATTTATTTGAATGGCCAATGGAGACATCACTAAATGACATTTTACAAGCAACTGAAGCTTATAATAAAACTCTTCAGGAAATATTAAAAAACTTGAATTGTATGTCAAATTTCTAGAATTAAAATGTGACTCCTGTAATTTCCATAAAACTTGTGCAAATTGGAATTACTGAGTGATTATGGACAGGCAAAGAATATGCAGTATTGTGAGAAAGACTCAAACCCAATGGGGATTAAAATGAAGTGTTTAACTATATCAGAGAAGGAAGTTACTATTAAAATAAAGCCAGGCTTCCCTAAAATGTATGCCCATCATAACCACAGGAACTACTTCATACTTGTTTCCATTAATTAAAGCCACATTGTGACCAAAAGCATATGGTCACAATAAGTACACAGTTTGCAAAAAAGAAGATAGATGTAGATCCAAGGACGGTCTCTGCATGCCTTCCTTAAGAAAGGTGACGCTTCTAGAGCCATGCGTGTTAACAGCCGCAGGTCTCAAGCAAGGCTTCAGCCAGTCTTTGCAGAGCATGTGGCGGTAAACCTGGCTCTTGTCTTTACTGCCATGCCAACTTTCTTTGTTTGGCTTGAGAATAAGTGCAACTAGAAAGTTATAGCTTATGAAACTGTTTCACTGATGTTGGGACCACACGGAGACTTGACGATATTAAAGTGGTTTCTTTCCAAGCAATGCTCAGTTGGATTCCAAGCCCGAAGCCTACTGAAATAGATTGTTCTGTTAGATGGCAGCATGAACAGTAGCAGTGTAACTCAAAACTCAAACAGTGAGTGTGTGGACAGTCTCTCTATATTCCAGTAATAGCCATTATAAAGCCTATTACAAAATATCATTTGCCAGTGTGGTGGTACACAGCTATAATCCCAGTATTTGGGAGACTGAGACAGGGGGATTGCAGCTT
>PVLC010033484.1:0-17487 GCA_004027655.1 Graphiurus murinus | reverse complement strand
AGATCTGTTATTGAGGGGTTGTGGTGGCTCATTGTTTCTTTGTTATTTCTCCTTCCCATGGTTTCCCTGTTCTTCGATTTATATCTTTGCTGTTCTTGCAAGTTTTCTTGTCCAATCTCTGTAGTTGGGGTTTAGGGGTGACAGGGTGTGTTCAGAGATAGAGTTTGGGTGAGAGGTCACCGTAAAAGATGCAGGGATAAGGTAAAGAAGGGGGTAAAGATTAGAGATGGTAGCTATTGATATGTGACAGGAAAAAAGGAAAAGAAAAGAGAGGAGGTAAAGTGTAGCAGAGAGGAGTGGGGGGGGCTTGTAAAAGGGGTAAGGAGGGGGTTCAATGACCTAAGCAAGAGATAACAAAGCAAGTACTCATCCAAACAAACATAAACAAATCAAAGCAATAACAAAGTTTAGACAGTTCAAATTTAAAACTTAACACCAAAAGAGAATGAAAAAAACAAAACAAAACAAAACCAAAAACCAAAACCCATAAAAAAAAAACCCAAAATCTACAAATAGTGAACAGACACTAAAACCAATGCTCTGCTAGTTTGTAAGTACCGAGCTTAAATTTTCACGTGCGTCTTTGGCGTTTTTTATTTATTTATTTTAATTTGCTCTGTCAGTGCAGGCAGAGAATTTCCCACTGCTAGTTTATGTTTCTGGACTCTACACTGGGTCTGGCTGCATCTCTGTCTCTGCTTTTTGCTTTAGCAGTCTAAAAGCCAAGCCTTTCCAGATATCCTGTGTGCACTGGGTTCCTCCACCCTTCTGGCCCTGTCTAGGCTCTAGCAGGGCAGATGGCTGAGTCTATCCTTTGTTTTGTGAATCCCGCACCCTGCACCTGAGGTGCGCTAGCCCGACTTATGGCTCCCTGCACCTCGGCCTGTTCCCATTCTGATGGCTGGAGGTGCAATCGGGCAATGATGGTCTGCGTAGCTAGCAGGAAGTTGGTGGAAGGGGCTGGCGGCAAAGATGTCAGCCGCCGTTCCTAGGGCGCGCAGGCTCCCCTCTCCAAGTTTGTGTTCGAGTTTCCAGTATTCCTTCTGTCAAGAAGCTGGATTCCCGCCTGTGCTCTTTCCTCCTTTGCACCGTTGCTCACTGCTCCGTCTTTGGGTACCTAGACACTGGTCCGCGGGAGCTTCCAACTGGCCCACGGGAGCTTCTGCCAACTGTTCCACAGGGGGTTCTGGTCACTGTTGCAGCGATCCCCACCTGGGTAGTTCGTGGAGATCTGGGGCCAACACCACGCCTGGGCTGTTAGCCGTGCCCCCGTGTAGTTAGCTGCTCACAGAGTCTGGCTCATCCCCGCTGCTCCTTCCACAGCCTAATCCACGCGGGGGCCATAGCCCTGGGTGCGGGGCTGTAGCAAGTCCCCTTGCCCTCCTGGGTCCGCTTTTTTGATCTTCTTTAGGTGTAGTTCAAATTTCACTTTTTTTGTTGTATTTTTCTTCTGTTAAGATGCTCCTTATATGGTAAATTTTGTTCAAAATCACAGCGTCTGTGGAAAGCTGTTTCATTCAGTCGCCATCTTGGGTCCGTCCTATTCTTTATTTTGAAACAAGATCTCACTAAGTTTTAGAGGGCCTCACGAAGTAGTTGAGCCTGGCTGCGAACCCAAGTCCTCTGGTATCAGCCTTCCAAGTACTGGTATTACATGCATGTGCCACCATGCCCAGCTTAATTCCTTCTTTTTTAAGACTGACAAATATTACATCTTACATATATATGACATTTTCTTTATCCACCATCTGTAAATCGACATTTAGATTGGTGATACATCTTGGCTATTATGATTAATGCTGCATTGAACAGGAGAGTAAACATATATCTTTGAAGTCTTACCTTCTGTTCTTTTAAATAGATACACAGGGTTAGGATTGTTGGATTGTTGGTTATATCTTAAAAACTTTTAAGAAACTCTACACATAGCAGCTGCACCCATTTCCATGCTCACAAGCAGTAGACAAAAGTTCCAATCTCTCCATGGCCTCACCAGTACTTGTTTTTAGCTTTTGGGTTTGATTATAGACATCCTAATAGGTAGAAGGTGACATATCATTGTGATTTTGATCTGCAATTCTCTGATGATTAATTATGTAGAGCACCTTTTACAATAGCTTTTGACCATTTATATGTATTATTTGGAGAAAAGTCAACTCAGTCCTTTGCTAATTTTGAAATTGATTATTTGTTTGCTTGGCTATTGAGTTGAGAAAGTTCCTTATATGCTTTGGATACTAACCCCTTATTAGATGCATGGTTTGAAAATATTTTCTGATATTCCATAGGTTGTTTTTCGCTTTGTTGATTGTTTTCTTTGTTGTGATAAAGCTTTTTTGATTTAATCCCATTTGTCTATTTTTAATTCTGTTATTTGTACTTTTGATGACATAATCAAGAAATTATTGCTGAATGTAATGTCATGAAGCTTTTTCCTCATGTTTTGTTCAAAGAGTTTTATAGTCTCAGGCCTTATGTTTAAATCTATAATCTACTCAAGTTGATATTTGTTTATGGTATAAGTAAGGGTCAAACTTCATTATTTTTCATGTGGATATTCAGTTTTCCCAAGAGCATTTGTTGAAGAGAATATTTCCATTGTGTATTCTTGACATTCTTGTCAAAAACCAATTTCCCATATATGTATGAGTTTGTTGTTGACCTTCTCATTCTTATTAATGCATATGTCTGTCTTCATGCCATACCATACTGCTTTAATATTGTAGCATTGTAATATATTTTGAAATCTGAAATTGTGGTGCTTCCAGCTTTGTTTGTTCTTCTCAAGATTATTTTGGCTATCTGGGATCCTTTGTTGTTTTGTGTGAATTTTAGGATTGTTTTTTCCATCATTTTAAAACATGATATTGGGACTTTGATAGTAACCACATTAAATCCGTAGACCACTTTGGATAGTAAGTACATCTGAACAATATTAAACCTTAGAATCCATGAACATTGATGTCTTTCCATTTATTTGCATCTTCTTTCATTCATTTTGGCACTGTTCTCTAGTATTTGGTGTACAAGACTTTCTACTCCTTGTGTGAAGTATTTTTTTTTGTATTTTAGCTCTGTGTTACTATGGTATGTAAAATTATTTTGTTAATCTATATTTCAGGCAGTTCATTAATAATTTCAGACAAAAATACAACTGATATGAATTGTGCAAATTTGGTATTCTATAACTTTACTCAGTCATTTATTAGTTCTTTTAAGAATTATGTTAGTGTCATATGATTATACATCTTAGAGAAATTCAAACTGATGCAATCATATGTGTATGTGTGTCTGTGTGAATACAACATCTCTTAATGTGGTTTCCTCTGTAGCCCCATCTTACTGCCGCCTTCTCCCTCTCTTTACAAGCTAGTGTGATTGTTAATTATACCTTCATATAAGGACATAATAATATTTGGCCCATTTCCTTCCTCAAGCCTTCTTTATCCCCTCCCCTCTTCCTTCCTCCATCACCTTCCACTACTCTACTGCTCTCACATTATTATTATGAAGTTCCTTTTCCTTCCTATTATCTAACTTCCACATATGAAAGGATACATATAATCTTTAACTTTCTAAGACTGGCTGATTTTAATTAATATAAGATTCCCTAGTTCCATCTATTTTCCTGAAAAATTACATATTTTTTCTTCTTTATGGCTGAGTAAAACTCCAGATGAACAGATAAAGAAAATGTGAAATATACACTTTGGCTTTAACATGTTTCTCTGCGAAATCTTTAGGATTTTCTACATTTAAGATAATGTCATCTGCAAAGCTAACTTTACTTCTTCTTCCTGTTTAAATTGGATTACTTTTATTTCTTTTTCATGCCTATTTCTCTAGCTTGGGTTTCCAGTATTCTATAGAATGGAAGTGATGAGAGTGGACATCCATACCTTGTTCTAGATCTTAGAGGGAAAGCTTCCAGTTTTTCATCACTAAATGTTCCTCATACATCTCAATAAGGTATAAGATGGTAAAGGCATACATGCACATAGGACTCATTTAACCTTTCCACAACTCCTACCCCATTTCCTCCTCCCTCCCTTCTTCTCATGTTTGGCTTGGTGATTGATTTTGATGTTTGTGAGTGTACATCACATGCATTAGGGTATTTCCCTCTTCCCCCTCCCATCACCTTCAGTTAGGTCACCGGCTTTGCTCATCTAAGGTTTCTCCTGCTTCATCTAGAGTTCCTCCTATGACCCACTTTCTCCCTAGCTTTTGCATATTAGGGAGAGCATCCTATTTTTCTTTTTTACTTTTCGTGACTGACTAATCTCACTTAGCCTAATGTTTTCCAGTTCCATCCATTTCCCTGAAAATGGTATAATTTTGTTCTTCTTTATGGCTGAGTAAAATTCCATTTGTGTACATATCCCATAGTTTTGTAATCCAGTCATCTGTTGATGGACATCTTGGCTGGTTCCATAGTTTCACAATTGTAAATTGTGTGGCTATAAACATAGATATGCATGCATTAGTCTGGAAGTTTGGTTTCCATTCTTTTGGGTAGATACCCAGAAGTGGTATTGCTGGATCATATGGTAGGTTTATTCCCATTCATCTGAGGATCCTCCATACTGTTTTCCAAAGTGATTGCTCTGGTCTTCAATCTCACCAACAATATATTAGAGTTCTTACTTCTCACCAGCATTTGTTATTGTTTGTGTTTTTGATGATTGCCATTCTAATTTTTGTTAGGTATTTTTTATTTCCATCTCTCTGATTGCTAAGATGTTGAACATTTTTCGTGCATTTATTGGCCATTTGTATTTCTTCCTTTGTGAAGTCTATTTAGTTTGCTTGCCCATTTTGTGATTAGGTTATCTCTTTTCTTTATTTGTTTTCTTAGCGGTGAGTTTCTTGTGTTCTCTGTATATTCTAGATATTAGTTATCTATTGGAAGAGTAATGGACAATAATTTTCTCTCACTCTGTGGACTCTCTGTTGAGGTTCTTGATAATTTACTGCACAGAAGCTCTTCAGTTCAGTGCAATCCCATGTATTGATCTTCCTTTGAATTTATTGTGCCTTTCAGGTCTTATTGGAAAAGTTTCTACCTATGCCTATGTGTTGAAGTATTGAACCTATGCCCTCTTCAAGGAGCTTCAAGGTCTCTGGTCTGACTTTCAGGTCTTTGATCCACTTAGAATTGAGTCTTCTATAGGGTGAGAAAGTGAGGTTTATTTCCATTTTTCTGCATATGGTTAACCAGTTTTGCCAACACCATTTGTTGAAGAGGCTATCATTTTTCTGGTGTATGTTTTTGGCCCCTTTGTCAAAAATCAATTGGCTGTAAGTATGTGAATTTGTTTCTGAGTCATATTCTGCTCCATTGGTCTGTGTCTGTTTTTGTGCTAATACCACGCTGTTTTTATTACTATGGCTTTGTTGTATAGTTTGAAGCAGGTATTGTGATGCCTCCTGCATGGTTCTTGTTACAGGGAACTACTTTGGCTATTCTGGGTTTTTTGTTGTTTCAAATGAATTAAGGACTGATTTTTCTATGTCTGTGAGAAGTGACCTTGGTAATTTAATGGGTATCACATTGTATCTGTGCAACACTTTTGGAAGAATGTTTATTCTGCCTATCCAGGAGCATGGAAGATCTTTCCATCATCTAAGGTCTTCTTTGATTTCTTTTTTCAATGTTTTGTAGTTTTCCTCATAGAAGTCTTTTATCCCTTGGATAGGTTTATTCGTAAGTATTTTATTTTGGGTTATGGGGTATCATGAGTGGAAGTGTTTTCTGGATTTCTTTTTCAGCAGATTTATGGTTGGCATATAGGAAAGCTCTTATATCTAGGTTTTTTATGCTGAAGAAATTTGCCTCAATTTCTAGTTTATGGAGCTTTCTTATTAATCATAAAGGAGTGTTGCATTTTATCAAATACCATTTCTGCATCTTTGGGGATGATTATTTGATTATTTTTGTGTTGGAGGGGTACTGGGATGGAACCCAGGTGTCTTCTATCTCAAGGCTATACCCCCAGCCTTATTTTATTTGGAAACAGGGTATCTGAGAAACTAAGTTTCTGAGAACCTCACTAAATTGCTGAGGCTGGCCACAAACCTGAGATCCTCCTGTCTCAGCTTCCCAAGTACTGGAACTATAGGCATGTACCTCCATGCATAACTTATTTTTTAATTTTTATTTTTATATGCTTTATTGGTTCATTGTAGTTTCACACCATAATGTGGTTCAGAGTGCTAGGGACGTACATGAACACAGCACTTGATGAGCTTCCCCCGGGCTCCCTCTCCTCTTCTTCCCCTTCCCCATACATGACATTGGTACTTTCACATATGTACATAACATTAGTGGAATTGTTTTCTTCATTAATTTTCCCTCTCCCACATCACTACTCTCCCCTAGATTCCATTTCCCATCATTTCACTGGAGTTTCTCCTTCATTATCTAAAGTTCCTCTTATATCCCAATTAGTCCCTAGCTTCTGTATATATGTATGAGCATATATTCAGATGTATATCAGATATATGTACATAAATCATGTATACATGTATATCATATATATTCTGATGTACATACATACCTAATGGATGAATGGATATATATGTATATATATAACCCAATCAGGAAATGAGCAATTGAACAAAATAGACACTCCACAAAAGAAGTAATACAAATGGCCCATAAAATACATGAAAAAATGTTCAACATCATTATCAATTAGGCAGATCAAATAAAAACTACACTGAAATTTCATCTAACCCTGATCAGAATGAAATTCATTAAGAATTTAAACAACAATAAATGCTGGCAAGGATGTAAAGAAATAGGAACTCTATACACTGTTGGTGAGATTGCAAATCAGTGCAGCTACATATAGAGATCAGTGTGGAGATTCCTCAGAAAACTGGGAATAGATCCACCATACAATCCATTGATATCACTCCAGGGTATCTTTCCAAAGGGATTTAAAGCAGAATATTATAGTGATACATTCATATATATGTTTGTAGCAACACAATTCACAATAGTAAAATCAGGGGACCAACCAAGGTGTCCATCAACAGAGGAATGAGTTACAATATTATAGGATATAGACACAATAGAATTCTACTCAGCAATAAAGAAACCAAAATTATGTCATTTGCAGGAAAATATATGAACCTGGAAAACATTGTTAAGTGAGATGAGCCAGTCATATAAAGTGAAGGGTCGTGTGTTTTCTCTCATATGTGGAAGCTAGGAAATAATCAGGATATTTTTATTTTTTAGTGTGCTAATGTGGTCTATCACATTAATCAATTTGTGTATGTTGAACCATTCCTGCATTCCAGAGTCATTTTCCATTTGGTCATGACATATAATAATTTTAATATGATTTTGAATTGTATTGGCTTGGGGTTTGTTGAGTTTTTCTGCATCTATGTTTATCAAGAATACTGGTTCATAGTTTCCTTTTCAAACAGTATGTTTGGCTTTGTTATCAGATAAATGATGACTTCATAAGATGAGTTTTCAAGTGTTCTATTATTTATTTATTTGTTTATTTATTTATTTATACTGGGGATTAAACCCAGAAAAAGTGTCTGTGAGCTATGCTCCCAGTCCTCTTTTTAATTTTTTTAAAACAGTCTTAGTAGGTTGTTGGGAGTCTTGCTAAGTTGCTGAGGCTGGCCTCAAACCTGTGATCCTCCTATCTCAGCTTCCAAATACTGGGATTACAGATGTGCACCACTATACCTAACTTATTCTGTCCTCTTTAAAATCTAGAAGTAATTTATCTGTTTGGTACAATTCACCAGTGAAGTTATTTGTTCCTGACCTTTTCTCTCCTGAGTGATTTGTGATTACTAATTCGTTCTCCCTGCTAGTTATAGATCTATTCAGATTTTCTATTTCCATAATTAAATCTTGGAAGATTGCATGTTTCTAGGATTTATCAGTTTCCTCTCATTTATACCATAACATCTTGAATCTTAAAATATTCTCCTGTAAAATTTTCTTTCTTTAATATGGTCATCTTAAGAAATTCATTTTGCAAATTTCTTATATATTATGAATGTAGATAGGTATAGATATAGATAGGTAGACATATATATGTATATATGTAGATGTATACATACATCATGCTCATTATTGAAAATTGTCTTATAGACTTTATAAAACTTTATAAAGTTTTCCATTGATAAATTTTACTTAATACTTTGTTTTTCAATACCGGTGTTTTCTGGATTGCACTGTTACCTTTAAGGAGTCTGCTGTCATTTTAAGTGCCTATTCATTCTAAATGTCTACTCTTGATATCTTTCTACCTAATTATAAGAGCCTTTCTTTACCTTTGCTATTTTAATATAGCTCTAAATAGGAATTGTTCTTTATTTATTTTTCTTTATTGTAATAATTCGTGCTTCATATTTATACATTTTTGTTAGGTACAAATTGATAAAGACAAATGTGCACACATTTCTCATCTGACCCTATCCCCAATTCCCACCCCGTCTTTAATTATTTTGCTTGGAATATGTTGCACTTATGGAATTTTGTTTCCTATATGAACTTAGAGCTATTGTATCTGTAAATATTTTCTTTCTTCCAGGACATTTATTATCCCCTATTTGGACACATTTGATACACACCTTCTATATATTGTGAAGTCCCTTTTCAGCTATATCTTATCATCTTTTGACTTTTTCTATTCAAGTACTTTAATTTAATTAAATATTTATTTTCTACACACTGTAGTTCATTCTCTTTCAAATTCTTCATTTAATCCTACTAGGAACTTACATATTTATGATTTTACCCTTTAATTTTTATCATATTATATATAAAGTGTCTGATGGTTATTAGACTTTAGTCCTTAAGGATCTGGATCTCTTTGTATACTAGTAAGTGAAATTCAACATTACATCGATCTTTTGCCATGATCAAGTGGAATCCATCCCAAGGATGCAAGTTCAATTCAACATATGCAAATAAACAAGTGTGGTACACCACATCAATAGAATAAAAAATAAAAACTATATTATTATTTCAATATATACAGGGAAATCATTGAATAAAATTCAAATCCCTTCATTGTTAAAAAAAAAAAACCTCCCTACAAATTAGGTATAGAAGGAATAATGTACCTCAACATAATAAAGATCGTATATGACAACCCACCATAGGTAACATTATACCAAATGGGAAAAAAATTGAAAGCTTTGCCTCTAAGATCCAGTACAAGATAAGGATGACTACTTTCACTAATTTTACTCAGTATAGTACTGGAGATCCCAGCCTGAGCAGTTAGGCAAGAGAAACAAATAAATAGTACCCACATTAGAAAGAATGAAGTCAACTGTTCTTCTTTTCAAATGAAATGATAGTATATAGAAAACCATAAACATCCTGCCAAAATTTCAGTGGAACCAATAAAAGAATTTAGTAGTTTTATGATAAAAAATTATCATCTTTTCTATTTCTATTTGCTGACAGTGAGCTATCTAAAAGTTATATTAAGAGAGTAATCCCACTTACAATGCTACAAAAAGTTAAAGACCATGGAATAAATTTAATTAAGTTAGTGAAAGATCTCTATGATGAAACTACAAAACATTTATAAATGAAATAGAATAGGTTACAAATAAATGAATTGTAAGAATTAATATGACTAAAATGTCCATCTTACCCAAAGAAATCTATAGATCTAATGTAATCTCCAACAAAATTCTAATGCTATTTTTCTTTAACAGTGGACATGAAGGTTTTTAATGTTATTACCATAATGTTATATTAATAAATTTGGAAATCTCAACAAAGTGGATAAATTAAGTTCACTATATGAACATAGCATTAAAAACTATTATATGTTAAAAACATAAAAATAATTTTCCTTTAAATATACCTTAGAATCAAAGGAATTACAGTTTTTATTTATTTTTTTATTTAATGAAGTTTTTATTTTATAACTGCAAAGACATTGAAGTCAATGACTGCTCAAAAACAAGATTGCCCCCAGTGCCCACATTTCAGTCCCTAAGTAGCATTTCTTACTAGAAGTAATCAGAATTCTATAGCAGAATTTTGAATACAGATTTGGGACACAAAATATATTAAATGGGTTTATCACAATGTCTTATTTTTTTTAGTCTTATGATATTATTTTTATTTATTTATTTTCTATCGGTGCATTGTAAACATACATCTTTGTTAGGTACAAGCTGGTAAAGGCATACATGCACACATTTCTCATTTAACCCTTCTTAATTTCCTGCCCCACTCCCTCGACTTCCCACCTTCTCAAGTTCAGTTTAGTGACTGACTTTGATATGTTTGTGAAACTACATCATGTGAATTAGGGTGCCCCGCCCCCATCACCTTCAGTTAAGTCACCTTCTTTGCTCATCTAAGGTTTTTCCTTCATCTAGAGTCCCTCTTATGTTCCAGTTTCTCCCTAGCTTCTGCATATTAGGGAGAGTATATGATTTTTACTTTTTGTGACTGACTAATCTCACTTAGCATAATATTTTCCAGTTCAATCAATTTCTCTGCAAATGGCATGTTTTTTTTTCTTTTTGCAGTACTAGAGATTGAACCCAAGGACACTCTATCTCCAAGCTACACCCCAGCCATATTTTTAATCTTTATTTTGAAACAGGGTCTCATTAAGTTGTGGAGGGTTTCACTAAGTAGCTGAGGCTGGCCTCGAAGCTGCAATCCTACTGTCTTAGCCTCAAATGGCATGATTTTGTTCTTCTTTATGGCTGAGTAAAATTCCATTGTGTACATATCCCATAGTTTTGCATTCCATTCATGTGTTGATGGACATTTGGCTGGTTCCATAGTTTGGCAATTGTGAAATGTGTGATTCTGTATATATATACACATGCATCGGTCTGATAGCGTGGTTTCCATTCTTCTGGGTAGATACCCAGAAGTGGTATTGCTGGATCATATGGTAGGATCATTCCCATTCATCTGAGGATCCTCCATACTGTCTTGCAAAGTGGTTTCATCGGTGCAGTCCAACCAACAATGTATTAGGGTTCCCACTTCTCCACACCCTTGCCATTTGTTGCTGTTTGTGGTTTGATGATTGCCATTTTAATTGGGGTTAGATGAAATCTCAAGGTAGTTTTGATTTGCATCTCTCTGATTGCTAGTGATGTTGAACATTTCCTCATACATTTATTGGCCATTTGTGTTTCTTCTGTGAACTATCTATTTAGATCCTTTGCCCATTTTTTGGTTGGGTTATTTGTTTTTCTTTCTTTCTTTCTTTCTTTTTCTTCAGTACTGGGAATTGAACTCAAGGGCATTCTACCTCCAAGTTACACCCCCAGCCCTACTTTTTATTCTTTATTTTGAAACCGGGTCTCACTAAGTTGTGGAGTGCCTCACTAGGTAGCTGAGGCTGGCCTCAAACCCGGATCCTCCTGTCTCAGCCTCTCAAATGCTGGCATGCACCACCACGCCGGGCTGAATTATTTGTTTTCTTATCTGTGAGTTTCTTGAGTCCTTATATTAGTCCTCTATTAGAGGAGTAGCTGGCAAAAATTTTCTCCCACTCTGTGGGCTATCTGTTGAGGTTCTTGATAGTTTCCTTTGCTGCACAGAAGCTCTTCAGTTTGATGCAGTCACATGTATTGATCTTCCTTTGAGTTGCTTTTGCCTCTGAGGTCTTGTTGAAAAAGTTATTACTGTTGCCTATGTGTCAAAGTGTTGGTCCTATGCCCTCTTCAAGTAGCTGCAAGGTCTCTGGCCTGACTTCTAGGTCTTTGATCCATCTTGAATTGACTCTTGTGCATGGTGAGAAAGTGAGATTTATTTCAATTTTCCTGCATATGGTTATCCAGTTTTGCCAACACCATTTGTTGAAGAGTCTTTTTTCCAGTGTATGTTTTTGGCTCCTATGTCAAAAATCAATTGACTGTAAGCATGTGGATCTGTTTCTGAATCTTCTATTCTACTCCATTGGTCTATATGTCTGTTTTTGTGCCAATACCATACTGTTTTTATTACTGTGGCTTTGTAGTATAGTTCAGAGTTAGGAATTGTGATGCTTCCTCCATGGTTCTTGTTGCTAAGGACTACCTTGTCTATTATGGGCTGTTTCTTGTTCCAAATGAAATTAAGGACGATTTTTCTATGTCTGTGAGAAGTGACCTTGCTAATTTCATGGGTGTCATATTGAATCTGTAGCTCACTTTTGGGAGAATGTCCATTTTTATCATATTTATTCTCCCTATCCAAGAGCATGGAAGATCTTTCCATCTTCTAAGGTCTTAATTGATTTCTTTTTTTTAACTTTTTATAGTCTTTCTTATGGAGGTTTTTTACTTCCTTGGTTAGGTTTATTTCTAAGTATTTTATTTTTCTGGATGCTATTGTGAGTGGAATTGTTTTCTGGATTTCTTTTTCAGTGGATTATGGATGGCATACAAGAAAGCTTCTGATTTTTTAAGATTGATTTTGTACCCAGACACTTTGCTGAATTTGTTGATCAGTTCTATAAGTTTTTTGGTTGACTTTGTTGGGTCTTCTAAGTATAGTATCATGTAATCTACAAAAAGAGATAGTTTTAGTTCTTCATTTTCTATTTTTACACTTTTGATTTCCTTCTCTTGGCTTATTGCTCTGACTAGAGTCTCAAGTACTATATTGAACAGAAGTGGTAATAATAGACATCCTTGTCTTGTTCCTGTTTTTAGTGGGAACTCTTGCAGTTTTTCCCAATTTAATATGATGTTGGCTGTGGTTCTATTGTATATTGCCTTTATGATGTTGAGGTATGTTCCTTCTATTCTGATTGTCTGCAGTGCTTTTAGCATGATTGGGTGTTGGAGTTTATAAAATGTTTTTTCAGCATCAATTGAAATGATCATGTGATTTTTGTCATTAATTCTGCTTATTTGGTGAATTACATGGATTGTTTGCCACATATTGAATCAGGCTTGCATCCCTGGGATGAACCCGACTTGGTCATGGTGTACAATTTTCTTGATGTGGTTTTGAATGCGCATTGCTAGTATTTTGTTTAACAGCTTTGCATGCAAGTTCATCAGCGATACAGGCCTATAGTTTTCTTTTCTTGAGCTGTCTTTATTTGGCTTTGGTATTAATGTGATGCTGGCTTCATAGAATATGTTTGGGAGAGTCTAGGTTCTTTCTATTTCAAGGAATAGTTTGAGGATTATTTGGATTAGCTCTTCTATAAGTGTTTTACAAAATTCACTTGGACCATCTGACCCTGGGCTTTTGTTTGATGGTAAACTCTTTATTGCTATTTCTATCTCTTTGATTGCTATTGGTTGGTTTAAGTTTTCTATATCTTCCAGACTCAACTTAGGAAGGTTGTATGTGTCTAGAAATTTCTCAGTTTCTTCTAGATTTTCCATTTTGTTGGAGTATAGTTTTTCAAAGTAGTTTCTGATGATCCTCTGTATTTCCACACTGTTGGTGGTAATATCTTTTTCATCTCTTATTTTAATAATTTGGATTGATTCTCTCTTTCTTATGGTTTGGTTGGCTAATTGTTTATCTATCTTGTTTATTTTTTCAAGAAACCAGCTTTTGGTTTTGTTGATATTCTGTATTTTTTAACCTCTAGTTCATTAATTGCTGCTCTGAATTTCACAATTTTCTGACTTATACTGGCTTTGGAGTTAAACAGTTCTTGTTTTTCAGGGGCTTTAAGCTGTGTCATTAGGTTATATATTTGATGATGTTCTGTTCTTCTTATGTGGGCACACAGTGCTATACATTTTTTCTCTTAGTACTGCCTTCAAAGTGTCCCAAAGGTTTTGATATGTTGTGTCTCTGTTTTCATTGGTTTCTAAGATTTTTAAAAATTTCTCCCCTTACTTCTTCTATGACCCATTCCTCATTCAGCAGTGTGGTGTTTAGTCTCCATGTGTTTATATGGTTACTCTGTGTCTTCTTATACTTGATTTCTAGTTTCATTCCAGTGTGGTCTGAAAAGACTCAAGGAATTATGTTAATTTTTTTGGATTTGCCAGTGCAGGCTTTGCAACCCAGAATGTGGTCTATTTTGGAGAAGGTTCCTTAGGCAGCTGAGAAAAAAATGTGAATTAAGCTGTTGTTGGGTGAAATATTCAGTATGTGTCTAATAGGTCCTTTATGGTATTCTTTAGGTCTGAGATGTCTTTACTGACCTCTTGTCTAGAAGATCAGTCTAGAGATGTGAGAGGAGTATTGAAGTCTCCCAGTATAATTATATTGGGATCTATGTGTGACTTTATATCATGCAGAGTTTGTTTTATGAATGTGGCTGCACCTATGTTTGGGGCATAAATGTTGACAATTGTTATTTTCTCTTGATGAATTGTTCCTTTTACTAGTAAAAAAAATGACCTGCTTTGTCTCTTCTGATAAGCTTAGGCTTCAAGTCTAATTTATCTGCTATCATAGTTGCTGCTCTTGCTAGTCTTCAAGTTCCATTGGCATGGATTACCTAACTGCAGCCCTTAACCTTTAGTTTGTGGGAATCTTTGCTTGTAATGTGTGTTCTGGCAGGCATCATATAGATGGATTATGGGTTTTAATCCATTTTGCCACCTTGTGTCTTTTTATTGGGGAGTTGAGGCCATTTATATTCAGTGTGATTACTGAGAGATGATTCTTAATTCCTAACATTTTGAGTTTTGACTTCTGTTTGAGGTAGTGTTTGTTCTTTGCTTAGTTGTTTGCTTCCTGAAATTATTGTTTCTCTGGTTCTGACATTTATTTGTTAGTTCTTCTTTGTAGTTAATCTCTTTGAGTTTTCCCCTAGTGCTGGTTTGGAAGACATAAAATCTTTCAGTTTTTATTTGTCATGGAAAGTTTTTATTTCCCCATCAATTCTGAAAGATAATTTTGCTGGGTAGGATAATCTTGGCTAAAAGTTATTTTCTTGCAGAGTTTGGAATATGCTACTCTATCTCCTCCTGGCTTTCATGACTTGGTTTGGGAGGTCTGGAGTGATCCTAATTGGTTTGCCTCTAAATGTCACTTGGTCTTTCACTTTTGTTTCCTTTAGGGTTCTCTCCTTGGCCTCTACATTAGTCAACTTGATTATTATGTGGTGTGGTGAACCTCTTCTTTGTTCTTGTCTGGAGGGTGCGGGGGTTCTATATGTTTCCTGTACCTGTGTGTCAACTTCTCTTTCTATGTTTGGAAAATTCTCTGATATTAGTTCTTTGAAGAGATGGTTTATTCCCTTAGTTTCAACTTCTAATCCCTCTTCTATGCCTATTATTCTTAGGTTAGCTCTTTTAAAAGTGGCCCATATGTCGTTGATGTCCAACTCATAGTGTCAATTTTTTTTCTTCTAGATTATATTCTATGGATTCATTTTTGGAATGGTCATCTTCTAAAAGTGATATCCTATTTTCCATGTGATCTAATCTACTGTTTATAGTTTGCATTGATGCCTTCACTTCAATTATTGCACTTTTCACTTCCTTCAAGGCTTCTCTTTGATTCCTGTTCAGGGTGTCAGATTCTTTATTTGTTCCTTTATTTCTTTCCAGCTCTCTCTGCATTCTTTCCAGAAATGTTGTATCACTTCTACTATTAAAGATCTGAATTGTTCTGGTAATCTCTGTCATTCTGAGTTGGTGAGTTCTGTTATTGTGGGATTATAGTGGTTCATTGTTTCTTAGCTATTTTTTCTTCCCATAGTTTCCCTGTTCTTAAATCTGTGCAACGTTTCTCTCAACTTAAACGTTTCTTATTTTTATTTTCTCTCTGTGAATAGTATCTTGTACTGAGTTGCAATTACTTTAGGGCTTCTTTTGCCCACTGTAATGGTGCCATTGGTGGGTTTCAGGTGTTGACTTGTAGGGTCCGTTTGTTGCTTCTGTAATGGGGATTTGTCTCAGAGGTGTGAGTAGTACAGTTTTTGGACTCTGCATTTTTAGTCCTTGATGAGGGATGTGTTAAGCTGTTCCTTCTATCAGCTGAGATGAATTTATCCTTGAGGCTTGGCAGTCCTTTCTGGTGGTTCACCTCTCTGGTCCAATCTCTGCAATAGGGATTTAGAGGTGCCTGCTGGTATATACAAGGACAGGTTGTGTTCACTGGTGAAGGCTGGGTGAGGGAAGAGAAGCCACAGTGATGAATGCAAGAATAGGGTAATGTACAAGGTATTATCCAGTGGAGTAAGAGTTTGAGTGTGTTGAGGTGATATATGGTAAAGATCAGAGATAGTGGAAATGTTGGGGGATTCTGGTAGTCAGTGTAGAGTATTTAGATATAGTGGTATTAAATGGTCTTGAAATGAGACAGGGAAAAAAGAAAAAAATGTGTTGAGGAGAAGAAGATAGATAGGAGAGAGGGACGGAAGCTTGTAAAAGAGATGAGGAAGAGAGCCAACAACTGAGCAAAAAATAACAAAGCAATCAATTATCTAAACAAAGAAACATAAATAAAACAAAACAATACAAAACAAAAACAGTAAAAAATTTTTAAAAAAGAAACAAAAACAGAAATCCTGCAAGTATATAAATACAGAGCCAAGTTGGCCTCTGCAGTCCTTTTGGATCTACATGGATATTTTCAGCTTTTAAATTTCTGCTCACTATATTAGATTTTTGAGTATGTATCAGGCATTCTTATTTGTTCTCTCTGTCAGTGCAGGCAGGGAGTTCTGCTCTCCTACTCCAAGCTTGTGTCTCTGAGCTCTCCACATGGCCTGCCTCTGTTCCATTCTTGTCCTTGTAGGCAGGGGAGTGTCACTGGGTCTGGACCCAGTGTAAGCCGGAGGTTCTGCACTTTCCACAAGCCCTGTCTGCATCTCTCTCTCTGCCTTTGCTGGTGGCAGGTATGTATTCTAAATGATGGACATTTTCCAGGGTGCCTGTAAGGTCTCTATGTCCTGTGTGCTCTGGGTACCTCCCACACTTCTACTCCTATCCAAATCACTAAAAGAGTGGTTGACTGAGTTTTTCCTTTGCACAGGGGCCCCCATGGGAGCACAGTTAACTTACAATTGAGTGCTGCTCTGGCTCTGGAGGGAGAAATGAGCTGGGGTATCCCTGCTGCAGGCTTAAACTGATCATCTCAGGTGTTCTGGTCACTGTCCATTATGTAGGTATATGCTGGCTGATTAGGGTGTGGAGTTCTGTAGTCACTTATTCCACATCTGGTCGCTGGGTATGCAGGAGGTCGTTAGATGTCTTGGTGCTGCTCTGGGCAGCTGGCTCAATGGCAGCAGCTACTCTGCAGCATGTGCCATTTCCACATACATGGGTTCCTTCACTCTCCCTGGTCTGCTTTCTGACTTCTGTTCAGCTGCACTTCAATTTTTGTTACTTTGTTCACTTTTTTACTATCGGGCGCCCCAGGCTGAACCCTCAGCCGTGAGGCCCCAATAAAAGACGCCGGCTAAATGCTACTGGTTCGAACCTCTTTTATTATATCTCTCTCTTTCTGGGATCAAGGCGTTGCACAAACGATAACAAACACAGTGCAGAGGTCGTCTTTCCAAATAGTGCTTTTCCTACAAACTTTCAATAACCCCTCTC